>PVKU01000188.1:0-154511 GCA_004027475.1 Anoura caudifer
GGAGAGGACTAGGCCCAACTGAGAAAACCGGACGGTCCGGGGTCGGATTGGATGGGATTTAAGCCAGGCTGCAGGCCTCAGGTGAGTAAGATTTTGTTTCAAGGAGAACAACCAGGTGAACTTACCGAAGATAATCTTGAACGAGAGTGGGCACAGTGGAGGCCTATTAACCTAGATAAATAAGCTCGTCCATTTAGGAGGTGCAATAGACAGGAAGGGGCCTCCGCCAGGGACTCACATAGAAGAAACTTCTTTTTTGAGCTCTACAGTTTCTGGTGACTGGAATGAAACCTGCCGGGACAGGCCACTCGCCTTGGGCCCTGCGGACAGGATCCTGGGAAACAGACAGCCTCGGCCAGTGGTGAGAATTCTCACCAACCTCAGCACCCCCAGGTCTCTACCTGCGGCCTGGTCAGGAGAGGAAGGTAAAACTTCATGCCCCGCCGCCCCCGCCCCCAAATTCAGATGAGTAGGAGAAAACAATGGCTACTGGTCCTTCCTCTCCAGGGGACAGTTACTGCCTCCTCTTTGTCTCACCTTCTGTCCTGAGAACTAGGCTGGGCACAGGCTGGGGGAACTGCAAACATGGAAAAGGAGCCGTTCTGGCCTGTGGGGCGTGGCTTTGAGGATGACCTTTTAAATGGGTTCTGCACTTCCGCACACAGCGGTGCGGGTGCCTGTCCTTTGTCGTAACTCAAGTCAATAATCCCAATTCCAGGGGCCCTGTCAGGTGCGGGGGCACATGCTCTGGACCCCAGGCTGTGCAGAGAGGAACCAGCGGAGGCCAAACCTGGGGAGCGAAGTGCTCCTGCGCAGGCCCAAAATCTAGATCTTTCCAGCAGTTTAAAGGTCCCTGTGCGACTTGGGCTTCTGCAAACAAGGCCGGTGCCCAAGTTCGTGATGAGACAAAGTCCAAGGCTGTAGACACTGGAATGTGCCCACGCCATTGTGTGTCCTTGGGGCCAGGTCTTCTTCCCAGAAGCCGCAAGGTGCATGCGGATATGCGTTACGTCTGTGTAACGGAATTTTATTAGGCCATAGAAAAGAGATCCTGCCACTTACGGCAATATGGATGAACCGTAACCCTGGAGGGCAGTGTGCTAAGGGGAATAAGACAGACTCAGAAAGACAAAGAGTGCATGATCTCATTTAAATGTGAAATCTGAAAAGAGCCAACTCCTAGAGCCAGACAGTAAAACACTAGTTTCCAAGGCGTGGAAGAAATAGAGAGATCTTGCTAAAGGCTATGATCTTTCAGTTATAAGATATAAAAGTTCCGGAGAGCCAATGAGCAGCATGGTGATTCTAAGTATTATAATATTTCGTGTACTTGAACTTGTCTAGGAGAGTAAATCTTAAGTTTTCTCACCACACACACAAGTTGGTAACTATGTGAGGTTACGGATTGTTAATTAACTTGGTTGTGGTGATCTTTTTGCAGTGTGCACGTAGATTAAATCATCACATTGTGGAACCTAAATATACACTAAGCTTGTCAATCATGCCTCAGTAGAACTGTAAAAAATAAAGCAATGCAGTATTGCAGTTTGAGTCGCGGCTCTTCCATGTATTAGTACATACAGAAATGAAAGTTAAATAATTTTGACCTTCAGTTTCCTTTGTTCACCATATACTTAACATATACGTGAACATATATTTGGGATCAAATATTTAGTAGGTGAAGCAGATCAAAATGTCTACAGGAATGATGTGTTTTCCACGAGCCCGCGGTCTTTATCAAACGGAAACCCAGCTGCAACAATCATTTTACTTCTTTCAACGTATTTGGCAAATTTTGACTTTATGAATGGCTAATTACTTCCATTTTAGTTTAGACTTATTTAAATATTTTATGAATTTTATTTCATCATATATATTATGCTGCTTCTAAAGAGAGTTACACACAGCTAAAAATATAGATGTTTCCCCGTTACTTCATTGACAACCAGGGAAAAGCATTTTTATTGTGAAAATATTATCATCTCGTAAAGTCTTCTGTACTTGGCCTTCGAATACTGGGTTGGCCAAAAAGTCCATTTAGTTTTTTACAAACAATAAAAGACATTTTCACATTTATTTTTTTACATAAAATAAAAGACTCTTTTCATTTTCACCAATAACTTTATTGATGTGGATATATTGAGTGTGTTGGCTGTCTCCTGCTTTTGCTTTTAGTGAATAGAGGCCAGAGGTGCTGCTAAACATCTTCCAGTGCAGAAGACAGCCCTGCAGCAAAGAGTTATTCAGCAAAAATGTCAATAATACCAAGAAACTTCCCAAACCACTTCTGACATATTTGATCAGTCATAGCACCTTCTCCGTATAATTCACAAATCTTTTCTTTGGCATTTCAGTTGCGTTCTTACCTTTCTTAGAATAATAAAAAATAATAGTATACCAAAAATGTGCATCTTCTTCCACCTTCAAAATTAAAATGGCTGCGCAAAAATTCACCAATTTTGATGATTTTTAATGTGCAATGCTATGACAGCTGCCACAATACAATCTAACAAAATTGTTTTGAATATAGTTAAAATAACTAAGTACTATTAGAGCTACTGATCGTACGGGGGAAAAAAAACTAAACGAATGTTTTGGCCAAGCCGATACTTTACATCACTGTGAAAACAAACAAACAAAACAAAAAAAAAAAAACAATCAAAGGTACTTGGAGTTGAAATTTTTAGACAGAGTAGAAAAATGCTAAAATATTTTCTGTACATATTTACATTTTTAGAGAATCATTGAAATCAATATTAGAACTATTGACACTTGAATTTCTTGATCAACTCTATGAAAGCAAACAATGATGCTGATATGAATTTTTCACTAATTTCTCTTAAATTATACAGGCAACTCATAGATTTTTAAGAAAAAAATATTGTATACATTTTCACCTAGGTAATGAGACTTTATAATTTCCCAACCAATATTTAACATATATTTTATATGACTTTAAAAAGGCAAGCATAAAATTTATAAAGGTTGAGAAGAGAAATGATCTGTACTTGAAAACCAGGGAAATTTCTTATTGCACTAAGGACATTAATGAGATGAAATTTGGAGGGATACATGCCCGCTTGATTTCCTTGTCATAGGCCTTGGTATTTGTTGTCTACATGCTATAGAGAAACTTGATAACCAGGAATGTCCCAAGTTGACTCTGTATTGATTTGCATCCAGATACTATTTGTGAGTTTCCTGCATCATTCTTCTATTTCTATTTGTTTTCACATTAATTCATGTAAATCTTGGTATTTCAAAATGTAAACCTCTTCTATTATTCTGCTTTATGAGATACTGGAGAGAAATGACTTTCTTATTTCAGCAAACATCATAGAGCCATGTGTACATCCAGTGCTACCTGAGGTGTTCTCGATTTCCCAAACATCTTTCCCTCTAACTTGTTGTTTTTGTTTTTGTTTTGTTTTGTTTTTTTTCATTATCAAATACCTCTGTATAAAGCTGCAGCTAAATTTTAAGAGTTTCCATGGATTTCTTGTGAACTTAAATTCTTATCAAAGTCTCAGGTCCAACCAACCTCAAATTAACTACAGTAGTACAATTATTTTGGGGACCAAAACTTACACTTCACTGTAAAGTTTAACTTCCCTCTCTTGGAAGACATCTGTAACCTCACTGATTTTTGCTTTCTTTCTTTTCCTTTCTTTTATTTATTTTATTTATTTTAATTGTTGTTCTTGTACAGTTTTCTGTCTTTTGCTCCCATTCCAGCCCACTGCCCCAGCCGTCCCCACCTCCCTCCCATTTCCACCCCCACTAGTTTTTGTCCATGTGTCCTTTATACTTGTTGCTCCAAACTCTTCCCCTTTTCCTCTGAAATTCCCTCCCCTCTTCCCTCTGGTGACTATCAACCCCTTCTCAATTTCAGTGTCTTTGGTTATATAATGCTTGTCTGTTTGAGGTTTTTTGATGAGGTTCCTATTAAAGGTGAGATCACATCATATTTGTCTTTCACTGCCTGGCTTATTTCGCTTAGCATAATGCTCTCCAGTTCCATCCATGCTGTCACAAAGGGTAGGAGCTCCTTCTTTCTTTCTGCTGTATAGAATTCCATTGTGTAAATGTACCATAGTTTCTTGATCCATTCATTTACTGATGGGCACTTAGGTTGCTTCCAACACTTGGCTATTGTAAATTGTGCTGCTATGAACATTGGGGTGCATAGATTCTTTTGGATTGGTGTTTCAGTATTCTTAGCATATAATCCTAGTAGTGGAATTGCTGGGTCAAAAGGTAGATCCATTTTTAGTTTTCTTAGAAAATTCCCTACTGCTTTCCATAGTGGTTGTACCAGTCTGCAATCCCACCAACAGTGCACTATGGTCCCCTTTTCTCCACAACCTCTCCAAAACTTGCTTTTGTTGCTTTATTTATGATGGCCATTCTGACAGGTGTGAAGTGGTATCTCATTGTGGTTTTAATTTGCATCTCTCTGATAGCTAGCTATATTGAGCATCTTTTCATGTGTCTCTGGATCCTCTGTATGTCCTCCTTGGAGAAGTGTGTGTTCAAGTCTTTTGCCCATTTTTTAATTGGGTTGCTTGTCTTCTTAGAGTGGAGTTGTGTAAGTTCTTTATATATTTTGGAAATTAAACCCTTGTCTGAGGTATCATTGGTGAATATATTTTCCCATACAGTTGGTTCTCTTTTTATTTTAATACTGTTTTCTTTAGCCATGCAGAAGCTTTTTATTTTGATGAGATCCCTTTTATTTATTCTTTCCTTTATGCTCCTTGCTTTAGGGGACATATCAGTAAAAATGTTGCTGCATGAAATGTCTGAGATTTTCCTAATGATAGTGGCAATGAGGGTAAACATCTTCTAAGTCTGACTGATAATAACAGTCACTGTGCTTTAGGTAATAGAGTCACAGTACTTTCAAAATGTTCCATACTTGTAAATTACCATAGAAAAGGTATGTCTGTATGCACAGTTATATTGTGAACTGTATATATGAGTATATGTGTGTGTCCATGTGTGGTTATTTATGTTTTCATGAACGTGACAAATAACCTGTACAGGTTACTGCTTCCAGAAGTACCTACCTTGTTTTTGTCAAGATTACTCTAGGAGAATCTCTATCTAATTAATTATGCTCTTCATCCTTAACATTTGTAAGTGGGTTCCTTTGGAAATTGATTGTAGACACATGGAAAGAAAGGAGAATGCTTTACACTTGTAAATTTTTTTCTTCTTTTAGTTTGATCATATATATTTATCATAATGATTGGTTACAATATTTCAATATATTTCCATGAATATTTTAGCAAGCATTGAATATTTTGCTTACTTCTTTTATTCAATTTTAATAACATTGACTCAGTTAATGTATCTTTTGTTAATTTTTTTATTGTAATGTATTTTTTGAATATAAAATGCACTATAGGAAATTGATTTCCCTTTTAGGAGAAGAAAAGAACCTGACAGATATGTAGACTGAGGAAATGAAAATTGAATTAAAGGATCCATTTTGAAGATAAAGCTCAAGTGTTTGAATTTCCACTCATAATCCATTATTTTTATAACCCTACATCTATTTAATGATGTAACAGTGAATTCTGCCTGAAATCTGGTTCAGATGCTTTTCACATTGCAAACATAGTTTACAAATGTAGGACTCAGTGAAACACATTTAACCACTAGTCTATATGAAAATGTACATGACCATTAAATAGATCTTAGATAAAATCTGGGGTTGATCTTACTTTAATTGGAGATCCTGTAAGACCAGAAATTAAGTGAAATTGAATTAAACACAACCAGTTATTAATAAGGAGTTAAAACAAGTAAAAAAATAAAGGAGAGAGAGAGATACAGAGGCAGTGAGATAGGGAAAGGGAGTTACTTTGCATTCCATAGAAAAGTCTGAATTTCAATAAAGGTAAGTAAAGTGTAATGTAGCAAGAATTCTTCACAGATCTTTTAGCATCCAAATTATGGCATGCGTATTGCATGGTGCAATTTTACAAGCCTGCAAAACAGTAACATTAATGGCCCAGCATCCTTGAAATCATAAGTTTGCAAAATGATTCACTTGCCATGCATATTGAATATTAAAAACATCAAGTAGTTGCATGTATTAACCTTTCACGTTAATGGTCAGAAATGATACATGCTGAGAACAATTGCACGGCAGACGGGAGAATGTTTCCGACAACCATTGGGTTTCATTTGAGAGTTAATAAAAACCATCAAGTACATATTATGTTAGATTAGCTGATCTGGATTCCATATGACAAGTCATTATTATTAAAGGCAAATAGAGGGTATTTTCAAATACACCCTGGAGTGAGGTAGACTAAAATATGATGGTGCACTCTTGAATGTCAAGGACATTTTGTGCATTGTGTAATTGAAAACTACATGTAATGTGCAGTTTGGGAACTATTTCATGTTCCTCAGCAGATCTCAAAGCATCACACTGAATATTTTATTGGAATCTGTCACAGTGGGCTATAGGTTCAAGTGCATAACAAATATTTATGGACAATAATCATTTTGATGACAGAGAGAAGGTGTCAAAGCTAACTATATCATTATAGTTAGGATACGAGTAAGTGTACAGTGTCTTACTCTATTTCCCCTTCATTTCTTTTACTTAAAAGTAATCAGTCAAGTTTTACATAATCTATAATTTAGCCCATGTGAGAGAAATCAGTCATGGATGCCTAGGTGATTTTTCAATAATACAGTGAAGGGTAGGCTACGATTCTGACTAATTATTTGTTCTTAAATGTCATCTGTAGTCATTAGGAAGTATGCATACCACTGGGAGCAGGACAGTTTTGCTTTAAGAATATTAACATTTTAAAGTATGCAAATGCTGGTAACCTCATAGATAAGTGTTTGACAATACAGAATATCTGAAGCATTGACAAAGAAGTGTTATTGTTCACTGGAAGAACGTTGTTGGTACGTAATGAAAGCAAGGAACTTGGGATCAGAAGACCTGGCTTAGGCCGTGCTCGCTAGCTGCCATTTAACATGCAACTCACCCCGGATAAATGCCATTATTTTGTTTGCACCTCAGGTTTGTTTCCAATTAATCCTCGTCTGACCAAATCTGAAGGTTGTGTCCAGAATAATACATCAGATACTTTATAAATTATAAAATTGTTACAGAAAGAAAAGACACTGTTATTGATAGTTGAAATTTAAGTGGGAAGATCTGATCATTGATTTCCTGAGGATGGGCTTATTATTTTCAGAGGAAGAGGCAAGCAGGAAGAATTACAAAAGGGTATCAAGAAACTTTGGAGGAATCATGTACTCATTCATTATCTTAATTGGGCTGATGATTTCATGGGTGTATGCACATGCTGAAGCGTATGCATTTCAAATATTTGTAGTTTATTCTGTGTCAATGATAGTACAATAAATCTGCTTAAAAATAGTAGGAAACCATTAAAGAAAAGAACGCAGATAGGCTTCACAAAGATCACATTAGACCAAATATACAAAACACCTTATTCATGTAAAATTCAAAATCAGGCAAAAATTATATAGTATTAAGAGTCAGGATATACTTGTTGCTCCAAACCCTTCCCATTTTCCCTTGAAATTCCCTCCCTTCTCCCCTCTGGTGACTGTCAGCCTGTTCTCAATTTCAGCACCTTTGGTTATATTACAACAATTAAAATAAAATTTAAAAAAAGAGTCAGGATAATGGATACTATTAAGGAAGAAAGAATACTAATTGACTAGGAACAAAAAAGAGATAACGGGGGTTTATGTCCCTACCTGGGCTGCGGTTGCATGAGTTATGTTCGTGGTGACTTATGGAGACACGCATGGTAATTTGTGCATGTTTTCTACACATTTTATGCTTCAATTAAAAAAGTTAATTTAAGAAAGGGATGATTTGTGAGCAAGAAGCGTCCCCTGAGTTGAAATTTCTTGGCCATCGTGACCATTAGTTGCTTACTTTACCAACTAGTTGAATGAAACTATTTAGCTGGATGAGCAAAGCTCTCTATATGCATTAGAATACAGCTAAGAGTTTTGGTTCTGTAGTTCTGCTAAACACTAACAAAGAGAGTCTTGGTGCGCTCCCAGAGGAAATTTTAGAACAAAACAGGATGCCATCCGATAAGTGGATCAGCTTAGGTTCTCTACAGAAAAAGGGCCGATACCATGCATACATGTATATTGGTTGTAAGGGATTGACTTACACAGGCATGGAGGTGGAGAAGTCCCGAGATCTGCATTTGGAAAGCTGGAGGCTCAGGAGTGTCAGTGGTTTTATTCTGAGTCCAGATGTCCGGTTACTACGTTAGGAGGTGGTATAAATTCCAGTAGGAGTTTGAGTTGAAAGGCAAAAGATGAATAATTGGTCAAGTTTTACATAATTCATAAATCACTTTCTGTTGGTATCTTATAATAATTAAAACTCAAGTAAGACTTTTTACATGGGCAGACAGGGTAAATTGTCTGTTGCGCATCTGTTTTGTTCTATGCAGCCCTCAACTGATTGCACGAGGCCCACCCCCACTGGAAGGGAGTTTTCTTTATTCAGTCCCCTAATTCAATTGTTGATCTCATCTGAAAACAACCTCACAAACACACCCAGAAGTAACATTGACAAATACCTGAGCACCCAAATGCCTTGACACAAACCATCTGGGTAAAGGACAAGTCCCGTGGACATAAAGAATTAACCATCTGACCAGTAAGAGCAAAAGTTCGGACGAACCTGAGATGCAACATCAACAATGGCACCAAAGGCAGTTCACGGCTAAAGAAAATGCATAGAGTGGCCAAAACCGGCTCAAAGCAGCAGGTGCACACTGTAGCATCTCCAGTTGTGAATCCCGCAGACCTTGGGTCTTTCTCAGTCTCTCCTTCCCAACAATATCAATGGCATCACCAGGCCTGCACCTACTTAAGTACTGCTGAATTCCTTGTGGTTTTTTATTGTTCCTACCAAAAATCTAATTCAATGTGCCATCCCCTATTAATTGGACCAGGGGCCTGTGCCTCTGACCTAGTTTTCCTGCATGGCTCTTGCTGCTGCAATCCATTTTCTACTTATCAGCCACATTGATTTTTGTAACACATATATTGGATCGGTCAATTAAAATAATTACTGTAGGTTTTCCATTCTACGGAGAATAAAATCCCATAGTCCTAACGTGACCTACAGGGCTTTGCACAAACTGGTTGGTCCCCACATCCCTCCGAGACCATACATTGCGCTCAATAACTTGCTCCTTCCGTTACATTCGCCTCCCCTTTGTTTGGGGAATTCTGCAAATTAATCCGCGACTCAGAGCAGTCACGCAATCTGCGGTTTCCATAGAAAACTCTTGCCTCACTCTTCCCTAAACTGACTGCTACGCATCATTAAAGGCCCAGCCTAAATGCTGCCTTTTCAGAGACTGTCTCTGCCACGTTTCTCAAGGAAACTTAGAGCCACAGTTTTGATCAATTGCTGTGAGGTAGACACTGTTCAAAAAGACTATAAATTGTCCCAAATTATCACTGGCTTCCATTGTCAGTTTTTCTAAATCCATCTGAAGCCAATTTGGCTGGTAAAAATAGGTGGATAAAAATAAAGGGGCACCTGTGTTATATATAATCTCTCTCTACTGAGAGAGCACTAAGTGTAGTAGCAAGTACGTCATCGCTAATGTGAGTATCTTGATATCATGGTCATGAATAAAGTTTTGGCTTTCCATGTTCTTTATTAGGTAAGGTGTGAAATATCATAAATATTTTATGGGTCACCAAATTAAAATTTATTGGCACCTTTTTTATTCCATAATTGAAATGCTATGAACTAACTTTGATATGTTATTCCACTAATTCCTCTGGTGAAGTAAAGTCCAAATGGGTGAAAATAGCTTAAAAAAAGAGACCAAATATCTATTCCAATTGTGTGATTAGTCTGTGTGTCTGATGGAGCTATGCATGGGGAGTAACCCTCCGAAGCTGCTCCCTCGCAAATGTGGAAAAGAGTAGGAGGTGGATGTTCCTGGAGCCATGAACCCGCCCCTGTTTAAACGCTGCAGACTTGGAGCTTCCCTTATTTTTCTACACAAAACTACTTCCACAATTGGGGCTTCCTGGTGGAAACTGTGAATTAGAAAAATAAACAGATTGGTTCATGAAAAAGATACATAAAGATGCATAAATGATGTATGGGATGGGGCAAAGCAGGTTGACAGTTGTGAGTATGCGAAATACAGAGTTTATTTGTGTGTTATTTATTAAGCATTGGGTTGTTTTCCGTATAAACAACTATGAACCTCCTTCTGCCCCACCCCATATAAAGTTGTTTAAAGAATCAGTGAGTCAATATGAAAGAGAAAACTGCCTCTTTAGATGAGGCAAATTAGGGTAGAAAATATGCACATAGAGAAGAACATATGTAGATATATATATACACATATATATGTATATAATATACATGGTAAAGTGAATCTTGTTCTGACAGGGAATGTACATCTACATTGTGGAAAGTACTTGAGTGATAAAAATCCATTGACCTTAATCTTATATTTCAATGGAGACCAAGGTAACGCATGGAGAAGTGTAGAGAGTGTAGTGTGTTCCAGTTTGCAACGTCAAGATTTGAATGATTAACCCTGAGAGACGGGGGCAATGTGGAGGCCAGGCTACCCGCGGGCAGGGGCGTTCTTGCAGTGAAGCTTCTGAAGCCCATGGAGGCAGTTGCTTTGTTTCCCCGTGTCAGAAGAAAGGTCGGTGGTTTTGTTACAAACATGTTCTGTCAATTAGAGCAGAACAGCCTTTCACAGTGTTTATCTCAGTGTGGTGCACAAACAATTTGGGGTTCTGATTTCACAATTCCCGTGCATTTTTATATATGGCTGTTACAAGGAATCTATTTTGTAACATTCCTCATAAATAATAAGCTGTAACTTTAAATTCATTGTTTCCCATTCTTGCATTACAAGTTCTTTTAATTTGTTGATAAAAATTGATGGATCAAAATGGAATTTTGATGGTAAAGCCTCGGGCCATAAAGTGCTTCATTTCCATATCACAAAGAAGAGCGCTTTCAATGTTTGCATTATTCTAAAATGTAACTGAGTTTATAACAACATTATTCTTTGCTGCAATGAAAGTAGCACAGCGCATTGATTAGCATGATTGTGGATTGATTAGATTTCATCCTGCATTGATGAGTCCAACGAAACCAGCAAAAGGAACTGCTGACCCTGCATTTATGAAATGGCAGGTGGAACGCTGTTTGGTAACCCGGCAGCATGGAGCGGTGGTTCTCGCTCCCTGAAAATCCTTCCTGAACGATGCGTTCCAGGCGCCATGGAACGGTCGGCCCCGAGTGCAGTAAAGCATGTGCACCTTGACCGGAGCGATTTTGGGGGTGATCACCTCAAAGAAAAATAAATACTAATTAGTATTATTATTCCTCAAAGGGAAATGGTCACTGTCACTGCGTGATATCAGAAATTTTGCCAGGAGTAACATGGCCATCAGCATATCAGAACTGTCACTGATATTTTGATAATGATATCATCAGGGTATCTGTGCGGACACAGGGCACTTGTGCGTTTGTGCATTCGGCAGCAAAGTTTGGTGCACTGACGTTTGCCAGGCAGTGCGCTAGGCTCTGAGGATAAAAGGAAACCAAGAGGTTTTTTTTTTTTCCCCTAGAACATTGTTCATTGTCCCCTATGACTTCATTTCTCAGCAACAAATGACAAATTGGGCACATTTTCCTTTTCTGCTCTTGATCTACTGTCATTTCAAGGTTATAGAGATATCTTTTATTTTTCAGCTGTATGAGTCTTATGCTACTCTCTCGGTAAATAGCCTATTTTCCCTAATTTTAAACTTTCTAAAATTTCTGGCTCAGAATAGCTCCCAACAGTCAGACAGGGAGAGATGAGTCCTAATGTATGTCTCAGGATCTGATTTATTCTCGATATCTCTATTCAGGTGTAGGACTGAATGGCATTCCAAAAAACATACCTATGATTGTCCCGTAGAAACTTGTCCTTTTCAGTTCAATAATCGGCACCAATCAATTACTTTCTCTTCACTAGGTTCTAAATCTTTGAAATTAACTTTGAATCACTCCATCCCCTTTATTACTTATAATGAATCACTCAGGGCAAATGCCATCCAATGCCCATTCTCAGAGACTCTAACCCTGTCAGGTCTGAAATATTCTTCTATATAAAACAGTAGCACTCATTACCTGCATTTTCTCATCCTACTTTAATCCAAACATCTTGGTGGTCACGTCACTTTCACGTATTTCTAAAATACACAGACTCTTAGAAGTGCCTCACTATCTCCTGAAATGAACACAGTTTTTATTATTGCATTGGAGACTGTCTCATACAACTACTCTATGTTTTCCAACTGACATTGTCAAGAACTGTGTTCCCTTGCCCTTCAAAGCCAAGGGTAATGTGGAACAACCCAATCGGGCATTGGGTTGTAGAGGGCGCTTCATCTCAGCTAAACAACTCTTCAGTTTGGGGAACCTTGAACTTTTCAAAGGACTGTGCTAGACTTGCCAAAACATTGCCTTAGAGGGAGTTAGTGTCTTTTCTATCCCAGACAGAAAACAAATCTGTTCTCTGTCCCCATAGGGGGCGATATTCCTACCTTTTATGGCTGTTTGCTTTACAGATTCTCTGAAAGAGATAGTCCAGAACGGAAGTTAAAAGGCATGAAGAGAAGCAAAGACCCACTTAGAGCTGTCTCCCAACACATATTCCGCTCCATAACCTCCCTGTCTGTGAACGTGGGTTTCATATTAGGGGGGGAGGCTTGTTAAGACAGTCATCAAATGTGGAGACCAGCGAAGGGGATACATGGTTGTTCGGACAGATGTAAATGTAACTAGTGCTCACTTTGCTCCTTAGTCACTTGCTGTATTTTCCTATTTCTCAAAAAAAAAAAAAAAAAAAACTTAAAAAACAAACAACCTACCGATAATAAATATGTCATTCAGGTTTCAAATTGCATACCAATGGCATGATGGCGTGCACAGATCATCTTTTACTGAGTTACAAAGGTGTGGCAGGAATAAGGGAAGACCGTGGCAAATAAAATGCAGAAACCTGCGGCCACCGGCAGCCTCACCAGAAGGCGATGTGAGCATTTATTCTGGAAAGAAAATCAAGTAGAACCAGATGGCCGCCTTCAGAGGAACAGTGACTTTAGTCAAGTGACAACAGCCAACTTGAAAAAAAAAACCTCTCTTCGAGAGAAAAACCCTCCACAAATCTGCAATCCATGTTATTTACCCTTTTCTCATATACCTGCCTGGGCATCCTTATATTCTGGATGTAACCACAGGCCCAGAGGACGTGGCGGTTTGGGGATGCGGACCACCTGAATCGGCCTTCCGATGCATCCCTGAGGGCTGGTGTGGGTGCAGCAGCGAAGGTCATCTGTCCGCACACGTTCCCGCTGCCACCCCGACAACCCGCTCAGATGCTTGGGAGACAGTGAAATATCAATCACTCAGCTCAGATGCTTGGGAGACAGTGAAATATCAATCACTCAGCTGTTGGTAGTGGGAGTGGACAGGGCCGTGTTGGACAGAAGGCCATTTAGTCCGTTCATAGCCATGAATAGTCTCTGTCCCCGCTGCTCTTGTCATTCTGTAAGTGGACACATTGCGTACGTGTTGGGGGTACTTGGCCAGTCTGCTGACTTCAATCACAGAGATGCTCACTGCTTCCTTGATTATCATCAGCATCCGCTGCTGATGGGACCCTCTAGGTGGTACTTGTGTGAAACACGACTATTTTCTCACTCCGAGTTGTTCCAATCACTGGCTTTCTCAGTTCCGACTTGCCACCAGTCATTAGTTATTATTCATTAACCGTCTGCTATTGATCTGTGACTTGGCTGGCACTTGCACACACAGACATGTACCCATCAAAATTCTCGCCACTGGGAAACCATGAACACATCCCTGATTTACAAGGCGGCTCCTTATTAAAACAGAACGCAGTGCCGTCTAATTCAGCCCTTACAACACGCACTGTAAACCTCTCCGTGAAGAATGATTTTTCCTTTTCTGTTATCTTGTCATAAGTATTCAAAATAAGGTTATGGGCGTGGATGAAACAGACATGTGGAGTAGGAAGAAAGCACCCTCCATCTGCATATGCCGTTTGTGGTACCATATGGATGCACTCAGCCCTCTGTGTTTATACAACACTTCTATTTTGTAATTGAACGTTGGTGCTACGCGTGCCCAAATGAGTGGTTCAGCGGATGGAATAATATCCAACACGTTATTGACCATTTTGATTGCATAGTTATCTTCTGTTCCATGATTGAATGTTGCATCTCTACTAGGATTTAGCAGCAGGCCAAGAATTGCTTTAAAGATGTATATCAATCGACTGAGGATGAAATAGACTTTAGTCAAAAACTTTGGAAGGCATTTTGTAACTTTCCACTTGGAGCTGATTGTGGAAACTTTCTTCTGTCCGTCTCTCTGTCCCCAGACTGTTGGAACTGATCTGACCCAAGTTCCAAACGCCGGGCAAGCTCACACCGGGGCAGGCCGGGTCTAGGGCCTCCTGAGGCTGTGGTTCCCGTTGGTGATGGACAAGGTCTGTCCAGAAGACCAAGGCAGAGACACTTGGCTGTTTCCTGACCATAGCTGTGTGCTCCCACTGGTAATGGATGATAATAGGGAAGACACGAGAAATGTGACTTTGTTTTATATACAGCGTTCCTAAGGTAATTCATACAGGCTAAACCTAAAAACAGTGCATTTTTTTTTCCTTTTTGGGTCTTTGACCCATCTTTTCTGGACCAGGAATGAAGTTCTATCTCTAGTTGTTGTTGTTTTTTAATAACATTAACAATCTTTTATTGTTGTTCATCTTAAATAATCACAACCTTACGAGGTTTTCACAAGTTTATTTAACCTGCTGCAGGACAAGGGAAGGCTCCATTAGAGGAGCTGTGAGAGGGGTGGGGGTCCCTACTGTGGGTTTGGGTTTGTGCAGGTGATTCTAAGAAGGAACTCGCAGAGCAGAAGGCTGCTCTGGACTAGGTAACGCAAGGAGAGGAAACAGTTCATGCTCTTGTATGTTCATGGATGCTCAGAGCAAGAGGATCTAAGTGAAACTACAGTTTTTAGGCAGCAGAGGGTGTATGTGTTCACTTTTGCGGAATTGGCCGGGTCCTGACTACATCTTGTCCCTAGTCCTCCTCATGAGCAAGAGCCCGGTATCTAAGGAGGCTTAGTTTTCCTTTCTTTGGTTGTCGACATGACCTGTTGCTCCCTCATCCATTGTAAACCTCAGGTTTCGAATGAGGTGCTGAAAGTCTTGGAGAAAAATGATCAACTCAAGGTTCCACAATAATAATTGGCAATGCTAGTTAGTACACAGGCTGGAGTTCTTGCTCCTGCCCATAACTCTCTGTGGAATTACTCTCTGCCAGTTCTACGTTCATGTCTCTGGGATTTTGCTTCCCACTTACCTGCCTATGCTAACCAATCCCTGCGTGAATATGATTGAAGTTTTCCAGATGCATTCAGTCATCAAGGCTCCGTAGTTAAAATATTAAGAATGTATGAAAGCTGTCTTCCGACCGCCTGGGTAAAGGTTTTACCTTGTCATCCTTATTCTGGTATTCTACAAGTATAAGAGGAGAAGGATTCACTACAGCTGACATATGATATAGTCACTACGGCTCTCTAATCCTAATACGGTCAAGAAACAAAGATACATGTTCTGTGTTTCTACTAGGCAACTGCAACATCTTGATTAGTATAATGGTTCTGGGTGGCTGACAACTTGATTAATCTGAGCAGTCTATAATCAGAAACACACTCAAATTCTTTTTACTCTGAAGGATTTCCTGTCTCCTTGGGCAGATAAGATCAATCAAACTAGGATAAATTTAGTAGTTTTCTACCGGAAGAGCCATATCGTGATACTGAAATATGGTCTGTCTTTTCTGGCTCAATTTAGACAGCTTTTCTCAGAGAATGAAAGGTAAGGAAGTACCCTTGAAAATGCCTAAGAATCGAATCTATATTCTGTTGTTTTAACAGTCAGCCAAAAAATCTGGAATAATTCCTAATCCATTTCTTATTAATACTTAAATGACAGAGACTAACACAATAAATATATTTTATTATAATATTATACACAGTATTAAGAGTAAAGATTTACTCAGTTCTTCCCTTGGAAGATTTTATCTTTTTTTGTGTTTAGGGCTCTCTTAATGCTATATCCGATTAACCATGAGTTGCTGATGGCCTGCCCTAAACATGTTCCAGGATCGAACACAGTCCTAAGACTGTGTCTCCAGGCACGCTCTTCTAACTGGTTTAATCCCTGCCTTTTTCTCTGATGCAACCTCATGCCCAGCCATCCTCTGCATTTCTTCTAAATAAATACATTCCCTGCATTAAAAAGTCTGCATCATCCACCTCCTTTCAGCTTAGGGTCTAAACTTACCTAAGCTCTACACCTGGTGTGTTCTGACCTCCCAGTCTCTGTCCCCACCTTACGTGCAGCCACCTTTGTTTTTGCACGTGGCAGCCCTGCTCTGGGGTCTCCTGATCATGTTCTGCCATCATCTTACACCTTTGCATCTTTGCTCATCACTCCTCCACCTGGAAAGCTCCTTTTCCTTTTTTTTCCCCCACAAGCAACATTCTACTCATCTTGAAAGATCCAGCTCTGGTATTCTTCTTCCCGAGGTGCAGTCCATGTTGCCTCTGGAGGTGGCTCTGTTCCTCCTTCTGTGAGTGCATTCATCATGACTGCCCTGGCGTGTTTGGCTAGCAGGCCTGTTTCTATGCTACCTGTCACGTGGTGTGTCTGGTTTAATAATCTGCGTAATCTCCAGGGAGAGCCACAGTGCCTGCCAGAGAAGAGACACTCATGGACTTACCGACTTTACTGAAATCCACCACTCTCGTAGCATATGTTTTATGCATCTTTGTCTACTTATCATTTTGCCATTATCAGTAGATCTAAATATATTTTCCATAATAAATTCTATCTCTTTTTCTAAGTCGGGAATAATGTCCTCAGTGCAGTGCCTGCACACACCATGTACTCTATGACTGTATGTTGCCTGAACTAATGGGGAAAAGATCAGCAATGCCGGGATCGTTGAAACAATGTGTACTTATATAATTGAAGGCTATATTAACTACTTTAGGGACTCGGAGTTAGGGGAGAGACAACACTCAGGACCACTGGAGTAATTTTCCTAGAGAAAAACCAGAATAGAGGCACAGTTTGTTTTGTTTTGTTTTAGGTACACTTTTTCTATTTTATTTCTTGTTTCTTTTTCTTCTCTCTGTTTCTTATAATGGAAACATGGGAGACACTCAGGAATCCAGCTGTTTGAACTCAAAAAGGAATTTAGTTCCTGCGGACCTCAGTTTATTTGCCAGCGGAATGAAAGACGGGAATAGATTGTGTCTTCAGTCCCTTGCTGTGTGAGTCTCCCGTCTGCCTCACCTCACCAGCGGTACCTCTGTCACTGCCGAGACGGATGCTTTCTCTTTGGGATAAATTAGAAAAGGAGACAGGTAAAATCTGCACCAAAAAAAGTTTGCAAAAAACTGAGAGAGAAGCCAGAGACAAATAGTTTATAGGTTTATTTACAATTAATGTATCAGTGATCAGAATTTACAGGTTACTTCTTGACAATAAAATTCTAATGACAAATTTTAAGCACTTCTTTCATTGAAACAACTAGGCTGTCTCTTTCAAAGCAATGCTCATAAGCTATTTTGGTGAGTGTTTTTTCTACCCAAAATAATCTACCAAAAATGGCATCACAATGAAAGATTTTTGCACCCAATCTTGGTGTGAGTGCTAAAGGGAAGATGTTCATTAGCTTTGACTGCATTGGCTTGCTTCATCAAGAATATTTTTAAATGATATAACCTTTCAAAAATATTTAGTCTGTTCCATTTGTTCTCTCAAAGTTCTTCAAATAAAGGTAGCTTTTATCTGCTTGCATGGATGGATGGATGGATGGATGGAGAGATAGATAGATAGATAGATAGATAGATAGATAGATAGATAGATAGATACTTTAAGGGTATGGGACAAAGCTTTGCTATACTGTGTGTATTAATGACACTGGGGGCTGTCACTTAGTTGTTGGCTGACTATGATCTGATTACAGTGCTCTCTCATACTCTGATTTACCCAACAACAACCAAAAAAAGCAGAGGCCTTTTATGTTACTTACTTTATTTCCAGTGTTCATGACCCCTCCGTACAGAAGGACAAATAGAGGTGAAACATTTTTGGATGGTGAAATGGAAGTGGAGCAGGAACTCATCTCAAACACCAGTGCTCCCCCTGAGACATGAGGATATCGGTGGCATGTTCCCTCCAGTCAGGGCAGAGGTAGGAGCTCTGGGTTTAACTGGAGACCTTGGCTTTTGTTGTGCCAAACAGAGGGACAGTCAATTCTTCTGGAGTTTATGCTCAGGTTTATTCCCTTTCCCATTCCCTCCTAAGCAACCAGTTATACTTACTCAAGTTTGAAACCACCATCAGTATTGATGCAACTCAAGGGATTGCACCAAATTTGGTGTAACCTGGCAATGAGATGACAGACATATGAACAGTATAGGAAGCTGGGATCTAAAGAGTCCCAGCCTCATCACACCAGGAGCTTCTGTCTACGCTTAGAAGGACACAGCATGTTATCAACAAAAGCGTCCCTGTACCATCAAGACCTCGAGCCCTTCTCAGTGGAAAGGGACTTCTTTACCTCCCAAACAATACAATTCTGCAAATACAGGGATGTATTCTCTGGATTGAACGAATTATAATAGGAATTCTAGCTTTGGATACAAAGAATAAAAGTGAACTTAACACTAAAATGGATTTGAATTTGATTATTTTTAAAAAGTCTGTTTCAGTTGTTGAACAGACTTTTAGTTATCATGTCATTGTTGAATTAAATACCAGATGTAGGAATATCATGTGTTGTGACTAAAGATGACACAATTTAGAGGATTTGATATAAAAATAGTAGATACAATGATGAAGAGATACTGATTTTTCTTCCCTTTCTTTTTAAAAAATACTTATTTATTTTTAGACAGAGGGGAAGGGAGGGAGAAAGAGAAGGAGAGAAACATCAATGTGTGGTGGCTTCTCACATGCCCCCCTACCAGGGACCAGGCATGTGCCCTGACTGGGAATTGAACTTGTGACCCTTTGGTTCACAGGCCATCCCTCAGTCCACTGAGTCACACCAGACAGGTGTTCCCATACTTTCTTTCAAATTGTGTAATGACTCTGTTTGGCCTTAACTAATTTCCTCACCTTTCTGATCCTCCAGTTCTTCATCATCTATATAAGGATTATAGTTAAACCTCTGCTGCGGACTTGTAAAGACTAAGCACATTGGGATGCAGTTGTGAAACACACAGTGTTCAGAAAGTGTGAGTTGTCTTGACCCCACAGATAAAATGCATTTCGTGGTCACTAGTTGGGATTTTCCTTCAAAGGTAGTATAAGGAAATGCACAATACTTGAGAAGGAAGTCCTGGAACTCATTCTTCCATAGTTAGCTTTCGTTTTTTGATTAATTTACCACATATCCTTCCTCTACTCTAGGTTAAAAATGTGTGAAAAAAATTATGAGTCATTTGGCAAGAAATGATTATAGGGTTAGAGAAAGGACGAATGCTCTCACCCCAAAGAGTAATTCGGAAGCATGAAAAATCAATATGGTCAAACTTCTTGTTTAAAACAAAATGCATACTTTTTGCTTACTAAATATGTTAATTCATTTTTAATCGATACCTCATGATTTAGGGCATTCTGTTTATTCTTGAAATATTCCAGGATAGCTAAGAGATTTGGATTTTTGTTGCCAAAATTGTTCCATGCATAAATATTAACATATTCTTAAGGCAGGAATTAAAATCAATCACAGAAATATGTATATAATACTAATAAATTATTATTATAAAATCTATAGAATTCATTTTAAACATTATCATGTTAATGTTCGTAACTATAAGACACACTTAATGGATAAATTAATATAATACTATGAACAATTTGTGGACTAATACAAGTTGGTAATTATTATCTGCAAGGAAATAATATTTTCTATAAAATAATTAGAAACACCTGATTTTAAATTGTTCTTTATGGAAGAGCTTTCTTTTTTCTTTCATTTTTTAAATCTAGACAGAAAACATCTGCCTGACTAGTGATTAGAAACTGTATCAATATTTTATAAGGACCATGTATGGTTCATATCAATGATATTTTGATAATCCTCACATTTTTGTGCAGTTCAGAGACAGCTTTATGTGGCGTGGGAAATTACAAATTTGAGGGAGAACACTTCCTGAACTTGTCCTTCCGATATTTTTTTCTACCTTCTCTACATTCACAGTCCACGAATTCTTTCTGCAAAATTTTTTAAAGACATGATTTTTTTAAGAGTCACTTTTGTAATAAAATTCTTATAATGAAAAACAGTGCTTATTGTAATTAGTGTGCTGTATTCATTACACTTCACATATATTCAAACTATAGGTTATAGTTATTAATGTAGTTTTAGATGATTATGTACTGAGTATTACTAGACTATAACTTTGAGCTTATGAAGAAAAGGAGTGTGTTTTATCTATTTTTTATATGTTCAGGTAGGTAGAGTTCCTTGATATGTGAGATTAGTGTTATAAATTAAGTAATCATTGAAAAGAAAAAATGCTCTTCAAAATTAGATCTATAATTTTAATAATATTAATAATAAATTATAAAAAATAAATGTAACAGCACAGTGTAAAGTACCTCCCATTACCTGCTTTATCCCAAGAGTCCCGCAAATGGTTGTTAATGTCAACAGCAACAGGTGAGCCAGTGCAGTATAATGCAGAATTTTTATCATCAACGTCCTTAGACATCAACTGATAGTATTGTTCTTGCATTTTTCCCATTCTTTAAAAATAGCCTGTAATATAGATACTCTGCATATTGCAATAGTATCACTAGATGATTTAGGATTTCAAAAACATGTAAACTGTTAAAAACTAGTACCAGCATAAGGTGGACTGGAAATAATTTTCAAACGCTATCTTGTACATTTCTCAAATGTGCATCTTCATATACTTCAAACTAAGACCTTTATGATTCTATGTTCTGATAATCAAATGTTTCATAACAAATTACCCCGATATTTAGTGTCTTAAAACAGCAAACATTTTATTATATTTCATATTTTCTTTTTGGTTTTGTTTAGTTACATTTTGTTGGATCAGACATTTGGGCAGGTCTCATTTGGCCATTTTTTATTTTCTGTTGATAGAGGCATAAACTGAGGTCACTTATTGAGATTAAGTTGGCTGATGGACTGGTACGGCAGGTCCAAGTTGGTTCTGCTCACACCTCGGGTGCTTCGGCAGAGCAGCTCAGAGGAGTGGCTAAGAACTCTGGCTCATGTAGCATCTGAAACAAGGAAAAAACACAACAGATTTTTAGATGAATGACTGAACAAAAGATAGTAGTTTTAAACTTCCACAGGTGACAAGCTATGAGAAAGTAAATGTACAGGCAATAGTAAGTTTTGTTTGTTTGTTTATTTTGCAAATGGGCTCATAAGAGTCTGTCTTCCATGAAAGAAAAAATTGTATCCTGATTGTAGGCAGAAAAGAGAGAAGGTAGAGTGAGCTTTTCTGGCATTTGCTGGACATTTTTAATACCAAAGTGGCATATTTGGGGGCGACATATTCTGGTACCCTTCATTTATTTTTTAACTAGTCCTGATAACTTATGCATGCAGTATCTTTTTAAATAGGTCTTAACCAAGTAAACACATTATTTTTGCTGTTTCTGCCCTGGAATTTGTCAAAGGGAGGGGCTCAGGCTCAAGACTCTGTTTGGAAGGATGCTGGAGTTCTTATTTCTGAAACTGCGCTTCCCAAGTAAGCCATTATATTTTTACTTAGGTCATATGTTGTACACTAACATGACTTCTGGCAGGAACTCATGGAGGCTCCGGGAGGGCATGCTGCACGGAAACAGAACAAAACCAAACGCTGGAACTCCACAGCTGCTTGAACTCTGGTCTAGTAAACTACCAGCAAGGGCAGGCCTCTGTCCTTAAGTGGGTGTGATATGCATCGGTGTGGTTGGAGTTCCTGCATTTGTATACCGCTGGAGGCAAAGTCATGCAAATCATTCAACGCTCAGTTGTTTCCGTTTTTTCTTGACAACACCTGAATAGACTTGGAATTTGCATACAAGTTCTCTGCCAATCC
Organism: Anoura caudifer; assembly: GCA_004027475.1. Lineage (NCBI taxonomy): Eukaryota > Metazoa > Chordata > Mammalia > Chiroptera > Phyllostomidae > Anoura > Anoura caudifer. Next base: position 22,265 of record PVKU01000188.1, read on the forward strand.
TCGACCCTGCTGTGTCTTCTCTTACCAGAAGCACAGAAGGAAAACTAAGGGAGAGAGCTATTGGGTGTTATGAATGATAATTAGCATCATCTGTACCATGAAAGCTATGCATTTGGGAGTTGAAAGGCTACTACGATCTAATAAGTGGAGGGCAACGTTAGCCCTGTCTAAAAATGAGTTAGGTATGCAAATTTGGGGGCTGCCGCGAGCTTGAACAGATGTTTGAAAATATAGCTGAGTGTGTTTATTCATTCTAAACATGCTTACATAATGTGTTGTATGCTTATTTTCTCGAGCACATCTGCATGGAAATGTACGTATGGCCCTGATTCTGCCATCTTTAATCATGCAAAAGCGCCCCCGGCTTCTGGTGGAATTATGCGCGCGTGTCAGTTGTGGCGGGATCCGGCCTGCGGAGCGCATGGCCCACCGCCGCCGCTGCGTGCTCAGTCACACAGCCGTGCTCGCGGACACAGACCGGCAGGGACCTTGCATGTCCGGAAAGCTGATTTCTAGAGAGTGCTCTGATGATTGATTTTTTTTTGAAATCTCTAATGCTAGATTCCCCTCAGTCTTTTTCCAGCACCTACCCCGCACCTCCCACCCCCACAAACACAGCTCCCCATACGTCTCTATCCGTGTCTTCAGTAGCAGAGGAAACACTGATTCAGAGGCCCAAATACTCTGGTGGTTGTCTCCTTCCTACTATGGTCAGAGTGCTTACAGCAATGAAATGAAGGCATTGTTTTATTTAGATGGCTTTCTCAAATTTCAACGGGCTCTCTGGCTGGTAGGTTAAAACATTTTGGACCTCAGTATACATATTCTCGAAGGCTGCATAATCTATTCTCTTCGGGAATGATTTTAAGTGATTGTAGTCATTTTTTTAAATTTTGACAAATTCAACACTCAGTACAAAATATTTAATAGCTTCTTTGTGCTAGACATTTTTTCTAGGTTTTGGGAGTACACTGGCTAATGAAACTAAAAAAATTATCTAACTTTAAGAAGCTTATAATTTTTAAAGAGTAAACAAGCAGATATATAAGCAAATTAAGATCAAGCAGTTATTATGATACATTCCAGAAGAAGAATGCAGACAACCTTGGAAAGCGTCACCAGGAAGATTGGTCTTGGACTGCAAATCAATGTCACCTTTTGAGGAATCTTTTAGAGTAAGCGACCTTCAGACTGTGACGTGAAGGATGGATTTAGGTTTAAACATGATGGAGAATGGGTCCAGCACGCCCACCAGGTAGAATGACACATGTAAACGTTCAGAGGTGAGCAGTGCTCGGAAAGTGAGAGGCACTAAGGAAGCCAGTGTGAATCGTGAGTTTGCTGGAAGGTCCAGAGCAGCCAGCCGGGGATCAGCAAGCAGGAGCCCGATAACGTGCAGCTTTATGATGTTGTTCCAGAGTCGGAAGGTCAGCTGAAGGCCGTGGAAATCCTCTGCGAAGTTTTTAAGTAGGATTTTGGCTCGATGATATTTTCATTCTCAAAAGATACATGTGGCTGCTGTGCTGAAAATCAATTTGCGTTTTATAGGAGTGTAAGCAGGAAAACCAGTTTGAAAAATACCGCTATAATGATGATACCTTAAGCCCATGCAGTGGAAATGTCCAAGAAAAGAAATAAATTGATTTCAGAAAAATATTGTGGTGAAAGTGAGCAGAACACAGCGCTATAAAGACTGGGGTAGGATAAAGAATTCAGGAGGATTTATACTTTTAGCCTGTAGACTAGTTTAAGCAGCTTGGTAAATAGAGGCCTCATTTAGAGGGAAGAGGCAAGCAGGAATGAGGGGTTACAGCTAAGCCGCGGTTTCAGAAGTCTGTGCTGAAATAGTCAAGAAAAAATATTACAGGGAGGCTGGATAGGCAGGTCCGGAGCATAGAAAAGCAGTGCAGTTGGAGGCATGAGTCTTAGTCACTGACAGGTAGTGATTGAAACTCACGTGAAGGGACAGAACAGAGAAGAGTAATGTGCTGTTTTGGACGTAATGTTTCCCCCCAAATTCATATGTTAAGGTCTTAACCCCCAATGTGATGATGGAGGCCTTGGGAGGAGGTTAGGTGAGGTCATGGGAATAGGGTCCTCAGGGTGGGGGTAGTGCCCTTAGGAGACCAGAGGGCTGCTGGTGTTCTCTCTCTCCTCCATGTGAGAATGTAGCAGGGAGATGACCTTCTGCGAGCCAGAAAGGTCTTCACCAGAAACCCCGAAGGCCAGCACCTTTATCTTGGAATTCCCAGCCTCCAGAACCATGAGAAGAAAAAAATGTTTGTTGGTTAAGACATACAGTGGGTAGGATTTTGTTACAGCAACTTCAGCTGACTACTGCATGGGCTCAGAACTGATTCCTGGGAACCCAAAGTAATTTTCTGCTTTGCAGAGGACACTTCTGGCCCCAGTGTAAATCCCATTAGTCACATCTACAATGAGCACCTACCCTTCATTCTAAGGCTATCCTGGTAAATTTGTCTTTCACGTGAATTATCACAGTATTCTGTGATATTCTTTAGTATGGTAAAGTCCATTCCTGTTTTAAAATACCGATATCCAGTGGTTCGCTTCATTCCATCTGACAGTTGTTTTTCCAAAGTGAAGCTTTGGATGAATGTCCGTGACACCCTTCCAGCCATTCCCCTCATGCACCCTTTTCAGCAAGCTCTTCGTATCGGTGCCTCTTTTTAGACACATTTTTCTCTGTTGTGTTTTCAGTTGTCTGTATGCACACATTTTTTTCTCCCCTTCATTTGAAATCTAAGTTCTCAGAAGGCAAAAAGTGAAAAGAGTAATAAGAGTTTGTGATTAACATAATTTAAATAATGCTGCAGATTTAGGGCAACTTGATAAGATTTTAAAGATACAGATTATCTATTGACTTACTCATTAATGCGTGCATCTTTTCCCCAATATTAGTCTCTCTAGCCAATTCAGCATCCGTATTATAATATAAATATGTTCAAAACAATGAAATGTAGAGAGATGCTATACAACATTTTAAAAAGTCCATGGGCTTAATGAGACCCTTGGTATCACGTGCAGGGGTGTCCAACCAGTTGGCATCTCTGGGCCACACTGGAAGAAGAAGAGTTGTCTTAGTACACACATTAAATACACAAACACTAATGAAAATTGATGAGCAAAAAAAGAAGGTCTTAAGTAAATTTACGACTCTGTGTTGGGCCGCATTGATGGCCATCCTGGGCTGCTTGTAGCCCGAGGGCCACGGGTTGGACAGCCCTGCGGCTGGAATTGATTCTGAAGAGCAGGAGGTGGGGCTCCAGGCACATCCAAAACACAGGGCTCTGGATGCCACTCACCAGAGGTGCTGAGGGTCGGACAAATATTTCTGGCCCTCAGGTCACAGGTTGGTTCCCCTGGCAACGAGTCCTCATCCTTAGGAGCAGTCCAAAAGCCTCCTAACTAACATAACAGAAGGTACTATTGCTGCTCTCATTCCTTTGGAAATTCCAGGGGGTTTAGGAGCTCTGCACCAGGAAAGCAGATGAAGGCCACCTACTATATATTTCTTGTGTTAAATCACAGTACCACAGTATCCTACTGTGTTCATAGGACTAGATATAGTTGTTTAATAAACCTTTTAAAATAAGGAGGAACAGATGGTTATATCATAATCAATGTGAACACATCTCCAAAATGCTTGAGTACATTAAATTGAGAATGATATGTAATATCATTGCTATTTCAAACAAGTAAAAATATGTCTCACAGCAGTGGTATGTTATATAGAATTTTAACTAAACAGCAAGTATACTACTTAATTATTTTATGAGACTGTAATTCTATCCCCAAATGGATATGTTAGGAAGCCTAGGAGAAGTCAACTGTCCTGGTTATGAAGTTGTATAGGCAAAATATTACTATGTTTTGAAAGCATGGGATTAGTTAAGTGATAGTGATTAAGAATACCTATACCTACTTTTAACATAGAACATGCAATCTGGACATATCTGTTGCATATCGAACGTTTAACTAACACAGGCATGTCCAGTGTGTATCTACGCTGTGGTCCCTCTCTGTCGACTGCAGGCTAGACCAGATTAGGCCAAAATGGCCACAATCTAATGATTACCCCCAGGTTCCTTATTTCCCACGGATCCAATGGAGCTGAGCAGTGGTGCGTGGCAAGTTGAGGAATTGAAAATTACAACAGGGATAAAGTCGAAAGATAGTGCTGAGTCATGTAGACACAATCCAATTTATTCCTGTTCTTTTTGTGTGTGAAAAGTTTATGAAAAATGATTTAAATTAGTCTGCTGCCCTTGGCAGCTGAAAAACTCCCTCTTGCTCAAATAAGGGTTATTTATTTTAATTTCACTTTTCCTCAGCTATTTTATGGAGCAACTATATTCTCCCTTTGCTGTCAATCATTTTTGAAAAACGGTTAATGTTAAAAAAAGAATTTTAGACATTTTTAGGATTTAGTTTGAAAGGAACACAGCAAGCCTTTGAAACAGAAAAGAACAAAAATGTGTTGATTGGGGTGGGGGGATAGAACAGGATATAAAAATATATATTGAGAAGGACCCTGGCTGGTGTGGTTCCATGGATTGAGTGCTGGCTTGTGAACCAGAGGGTCACCAGTTCGAGCCCCAGTCAGGGCACATGCCTGGGTTGCGGGCCAGATCCCCAGGAGGGGGCATTTGAGAGGCAACCACATGTTGATGTTTCCCTCTCTTTCTCCCTCCCATCCCTTCTGTACAAATAAAATAACATTTTTTAAAAATTGTTGAAAAGGTACTGTATGAAAGATTGTAACACATAATGCTGTTAAACAGGAAGAAAGCACAGTGTACATTATTCATTTATTTACATGTGTGTCCTCAGTATAACACAATAAAATACAGTTTACACATTCAAGACTAAAATTGCTTCTCCAAATGGTAAAACTTCTAAAATCTGGTATCTTCTCATCACATCCCTTTTCCCGTCATTGCCTACTTTTCATCTTTTTAAAAGTAAAGTTTTTTAAAAATAAAATGCTTTGTTGCATGTTTTGAATTTGTTAAGTGTGCTCTGACTGCAGGCACCGTTGTTGGGGTAGATTAACCCTTTGGCTGATCCCCGATGAAATAGTTGGCGTACTAGCTCAACGCGCATGTCCGGAAATTTCCCTCCGGTCCCTTTCCGAATTCATCTTCGGTAGCTGCACCCTGGCTCTCCAGCACAAATTTTTAGCAGCATGGCAGCATTGTTGCTTTTTTTTTCCCCAGAGTACTTGAGCACAGTGGTATCCCATGGGTCTTTGGTTCCCTGGGCTTGGATTTTATCGACATTAAATAGGAACCTTGTGACACATAAACTGTTCAACTTTTTATTGTTGTAATAAAAATATTTAGCACTTTCCAACTTCATTTTTAAAAGAAATGTATCTTTGACCTTCAAATACTTAAATAAAAGGAAAAATGGGAATTCCAATTGTCAAAGTTAATTGATTTTTGAGTACAAACTAAAATTTAGGGGAGATAAATTTATAAACTTCCAGGTAAGGATGGTTCTTTAAACTGAATGGCACTTGACCTTGTGTGGGAGCTAGGACTGCCAGATAAAATACAGAAGGCCAGTTAAATTTGAATGTCTGATACTTAGGACCTACTTAATACCAAAAACAATGTTTACCTGAAATTTAAAATTAGCTGGGCATCGTCCTCTATTTTTATTTGCTAAATTTGGCAACTGTAACCGGAGCGTGAGTTAGTCAGGTACCTTCCAGCCTTTATTTGCAGTTTTTCATTTGAAAACAATGGTCATAGAACACAAAGCAGAACTGGACCTGCCGGTTGTCAAGACACTTGTGAAATGACTGACGCTTTTCCTAAAATAGTACCTTGTTTCCCCAAACCTCTCTCTATACGCATTTTAATATTCTTCCTATATGAATAGATGACCAGTTACAAAACAAGTATATAAATATATTTTAAAAGTATCTTTAAAAAGTATAGATAATTGTGAAATAAATTATGAAAACCAGCAGTAAAGGGTGACTTGCAATGGCAGAATTAAAACAATCTGCTACTGAGTTATAGAACTAGACACAGAATCCAAAAATAGATCCATGTATTCCGTATAACTCTGGGATGAAGCTAGAATTTTAAATAAGTTGAGAAATGCTAATTTGATTAATGATTTAAAATCAACAAAATATCTAAAGTTCATGTGAAGAGGCCAAAGACCCAGAACAGCCAACATGATACTGAGGAAGAACAAAATGGGGGGGCCGGTGCCACCCAACTTCAGAAATTACTGCACGGCCTTTGTAATCAGGGCCGCGTGCTTCTTCTGAAAGAACAGACGAGCAGATGTGAGGAACAGAGTGGACAGCCCAGAAACAGACCCACACACAGTCCAAGGATCTTTGGCAAAGGAGCAAAGGCAGTACGATGAAGCGAAGGTGGCCTTGGCAACACATGGGGCTAGAGCAACTGGCCATTCACGTCTAAAAAATGAATCTAGACACAGACGTTACAGCCTTCATAAGAACAAATGAAACGCGGATCAAAGACCTAAATGTGAATCACAAAATTGTAAAAGCCAGAAGAAAGCACGGGAAAACCTAGATAACGTCCTGAGGATTCCAGTGCCTCCTTAGATACAACATCCAAGGTGTTCTCCATGATAGAAATTGAAAAGCTGTGCTTCATGAAAATTAAACATTCCTTATTCTTCAAGAGACAATGTCAAGAATGATAAAATAATTTACAAACTAGGGAAAAATATTTGCAAAAGATACATCTAATAACCCTGGCTGGTATGGCTCAGTGGATTGAGTGTCAGCCTATGAACCAAAGAGTCACTGGTTTGATTCCCAGACAGGGCACATGCCTGGTTGCGAGCCAGGTCCTCAGTGTGGGTGCTTGAGAGGCAACCACACATGGATGTTTCCCTCTCTTTCTCCCTCCCTTCCCTTCTGTCTATAAATAAATAAATAAATCTTAATAAAAAATATATCTGCTAAAGGAACTACATCCAAAATAAAAATGACTCTTGGTACAGCCACATCGAAAGACAGTTTGGTGGTTTCTTACAAAACTGAACATATTCTTACTTGGAAATATCTAAGAAATTTGGGATTTGAGATGGAGTTTTGATGTCTAATTTTAATGTTATAAATGCAGTGGTTGAGGAAATTAGTGATATTTGTTTTTAGACAGAGGGGAAGGGAGGGAGAAAGAGAGGGAGAGAAACATCAATGTGTGGTTGCCTCTTGAGTGCCCTGCACTGGGGACCCAGGCCACCACCCAGGCATGTGCCTGGCCGGGAATTGAACCAATGACCCTGCGGTTTGCAGGGAGGTGCGCAGTCCACTGAGCCACACCAGCCAGGGTGCAAATCAGTAATATTTGAATGGTGGAGACAGGAATCCAGAGAATGGAGATTGCAGCTTCCAGATTTTGGTGACATGGTATTTGGAAAAGGCACTACAATTATTCAGAAGTGTTATTTACAATGAGAGGTACTTACAAGATGGCAGATTTTTACTCAAAATAATAATAATAAAGAAGGAGAGTATTGAACTCTCTCTTTACCATTAGTATCTCACACAGAATGTGAATGTTTGTCTCTTGAGAATATTCTTAGATTGGAGGAGATATGAGATCTTTAACATCCTATTTACCCTAAGTGAATATGAAGTAAAAAATACCTTGTTTTGCCACCAACTGCCTGTCCCTAAGTTATTAATTCACCACACTCTGGTGTTTGGCTGTCAGTGTATGTGGAAAATATGCCAAATTATTTTCAACAATATCCAGCTACAATGGGATCTATTACATGTTAATATGATTTTTGTTTTTATCAAATGACTCAGGTTCAGTAAACAACATTAAAGCATGTTGGCTTAACTCTTAGTGAGTCAACAGACTATTTTTTTCAGTAAATTGCCCAAAAGTATGGTAATTTTCACCCAAATATAATTATTGTTACAGTTCTTTGCCTAATTGCTGTCATTAAAGAAGGTTATGCGTTCTAGACTTGGAGCTGTGTGAAGAAACCCACGCTGTTAGTTTTCTGTACTCAGCACTATTTAACAATTTTAGTCGAAGAAAAATATTATCTGCAGGGCATGGTACACTTTTTTTTCCACTTAACAATGTGCAAATATTAGAAGCTAGTTTCTATTTTTTTGGTAATTATTAACTTTTTCTTGAATGAGAGGGATGATTACAGGTAAATTCCCTAACACTTGTCAGTCAGGAATTTAAAAATGCCTGAAGCAATCTGAAACTACGTGAGCTGCTTTGGGCTATTTTAGAAAATAATTTGATACATTTTTTGTGCATTCCAGAGGGGTATGACCCCTTTCCTTAACGGCTGTGGCTGCAGGTTGAATTCCTACCTGAGTACGTCCGGTGGCATGAAGTCTGGTGTGAACTATGGAAGGGTACATGAAGAAATGGATAACTACTCACCGTAAGCATTCTGACTTTCTCTTAATTATCAGAGTTGGTTGTAAATGGATATAGACTCAAAAAGTTATTGCCTCTATGACTTTCAGGAGGCTCATCATTATATTACTTCCTAAGCATCTTGCTCTGCACTTAGTATTTCTTCCTTCAAATCAGGACTTAGTTGCCTGAAAAAAGAGGGCTTCAGACATTTTTATCAGCATGTACTTTGGCAGGATGGACTGCAGTGACAGGTAGAAAAGATATCCCCTAAATACTCATTCTCTTTGCACAATTGGTTTATCACCTTGACAGACAATTCAACCCACAAAGGCAAGAAAACTATTTTTGGACAGGACGAGCTATTTTTTTTTTTTTTTTTTGACAACACATACCATTATTATCATTCCAACACTGGTTGGAAACATAGGCACAAACCTATTGTATACTTTTGCCTTATTCTGACTTTTGGCAGAGTCGGAATAATTGCTGTTACAAGGCAGCCTACACGCCTAGCCTATTCCATCATCAGAATCCTCACAACACACAGGAAGCATTGGCCTGAATGATAATTTTCCTATTGTGCATTAAAATTCGAATGTATTTTTCAAATACAAAATTTCAAACAAACAAAAAACCAAAACAAAACAGGACTAAACAACCAGACTGTACAACTTACCCACAGAGCACAAACACTTTTTATGCCTGTGGACTAACAAAGTCATTAGCCCCCCTGTGCCTCAGTCTCCTCATCCGTGAAATGGGGATAGTAGTAATACAGTCGTATTTCAGTGACAGCAAGGAAGAGATAGGTACTGTGTGTTTAAGGGCTGCACCGCTCAGCGCACCTTTGTGAATGCAGCTTCCTTTGCGATTATAACTCTGTTACTCTATCTGACATCTCTCCCACGATAAATCTGAGGCGCAATTCTGAGCCGTTCTCACTGGGGCGAGGCACGGGGTGTAACAGTTAGTGATGGTGGTTAGAGAATTCGAGAAACCAGAGAGGACAAGGACCTGAGCCTAACACTAATATGGTTAAAGGAAAGAGAGTAAGTGAGAGAACTACCTCAAGTAGAAGGGACAAGTGGTGTGTGCGTGAGTGAGTGTGAATGTAAGTGCGTGAGAGAGAGATTTGTAGCTAAATGTACATCAGGAGTAAGACTTTGGGACGGTTGTCACCAGCATGCGTGAGAGAGGATCTGGGGACAGCAAACCAAGGAGCTAAGTTGTAAAGGTGTAAGGTTGGACCTGGTAAAATTTCAGTACTTTCTTCACCACCAATATTTTTTGCTTCTGCTTTGATTTTTCAATAGTGTATTAAAGTAAATATTATTTATATTCATTACTGAGATTTTTAGTGCCTGCCTAAACTTTGTACCTATAGTCCTTGCAAAGCCCTGCCTCACCCTGCCCTGACTTGGCAGCAGAGAGGGGGAAGGGGCTTTTAGAAGTTTGTTTATCTTTTTCATTTTTATTTTATTTACTGTATTATTTTCCATGACCATTGATCAAGGAATTAAATCTCTATTTAGCATTTTCTCCATAGACTTAAAGAAAATAAAGGAAATTTGTTTCAAATATGTTTGGACGTCAGGCTATTTCTTTGGACGTAGTCATAGGACAGCTTTATTGTCACTGCTGTTTTGCGTTATATTTTATTTGTAAATAGTTGGATGAGACACGCTAAAAACATCAGCTCAAACATCAGACAAAACCCACATGTCCTTACTTTCAAGTTACATAATATATATTGGTGAATACAAGTTAACTGTGCCTTTCTTCAAAAGAAATAAAAAAGGAAAGAAGGAAGGAAGGGAGGGACAGAGGGAGGGAGGCCAGTCATTGAGTTTTGAAAAAGCTTAAAGAACTTGTTTGTGGTCACAGACTAGAAACTATCAGTCCCATCTTTTATTCCAAAGCTTCACAGCTCCGAAGATGCGCATTTTCCCTTTACAGCACCGTGCACCATTAAATTTTCTTCCCTACACCAATGGTCCCTTTTCATTCATTAGCTAACATTACCTTCTGCAACAGGTGAACTGGGGCATCATTTCCTTCTTCTTGAAATCCTCATTTCCATAATTGACTTATTGTTCTTTCTGGAATTTCTTTCTTCTTTCTACCCTTGACCTTTATTTATTGCTTATTTTTACTGTGACCCAGGATTCCCTTGCAGGCTGTTTCCTCTTTCTCTTTATGTACATACGCTATATACTTGGTCAAGCACTTATTATGTCCTACTGTGCCTACAGCGATGCAGTCGCTACTTCTGTACACTTTCCTCTCCCAGGTTCCTGTACCCACCAGTGCGCTAAAGTTCTCCAATTCGCCTTCCCAAACGTCTGAAATGCAAACCTCCAGCTGAGTTACCCCGTACCTTCCTTCCATTGTTTCATTCCGCCCACCAAGAATGGATATTAGCCTACAACCACATGTTGGAACTCGGGCATTACCACCCTGCATCTTTCATCCTAGCAATTTTTGTAGTGATTTTATTTCTCCGTAGCCTTAAAACAAGGGCTTCTTTTGAAAGGCTCAGGTAACCTCTCCAAATTCCTAAAGACAAAAAGGAGTATTTCCCAACTATAACATTTGACCGATGTCATTGCAGCTAAATGAAGGATACTTTTTTTTTCCTTTATAAGGTTCTTGGCAAACAAAACTGAAGCCCAGACCCTGACCTAAACAGAAGGCTCTTTGGCACAGTGGGAATACTCCGCACCTAGAGAGAACAGAAGTGTCACCTATGGCTGCCCGTTGCTTGAACACATTGTGCATCTTGTTTCTGACTTTGCTCTCACTGTGCATCTCCTAACACCAACATGCGTACAAGAAAGGGAAACACAGTGCTAGCATCCCATGGTGGGACGATAGAGAGAGCTGGGTCTTTGACTTCTTTACTCTAATTAATGAAGAGGGCAATCGTTTTTTTTTGTTGTTGTTGTTGTTGTTGTTTTATTAAAGATTTTATTTATTTATTTTTAGAGAGGAAAGGAGGGAGGAATAGAGGACAAGAAACATCAATGTGTGGTTGCCTCTCACAGGCCCCCTCCTGGGGACCTGGCCTATAACCCGGGCATGTGCCCTGACTAGGGATCGAACTGGTGATGCTTTGATTCACAGGCTGGCACTCAATCCACTGAGCCATCCCAGCTAGGGTGTTGTGGGTTTTATAGAGCCTGAAAACTGCCCTAAGGCCCTTACACTTATCACATACACAATTGCTATAAATCAAATGTGCACTAAAACCTACAGCTGACTTGACTTCAGGTAGTATAAATTAACTGGGATGGTGAGCTGTGTTTTCAGTCTTGGCTGGTATATCAAGATGGTGTGGGAAGTATCTGGAAGTAGTATTAGCAAGAAATAAATTATTAGCTGGAGGGAAAATGAAGATTATTTTTATGACTTACTCCATAACATCTCTCTAGTTTGAGAGTCTGCAACTCTTCTCTAGTCATTAGGGCTCCTTCCTTGGCACAGAGCAGGAGGTAATACGCCAACTCAGTAGAGGTCTTAGTTTTGCCACAAATACACATAAGCACATAAAATAGATCTTCTGACTTATCCTGATGCTGCTGACAAAAAAGACTTTGGTCCAGAACACACATCTTCTCTCTCTCTCTCCCTCCCTCCCTCTGTCCCTCCCTCCCTCTCTCTCTCCCTCCTTCCCTCCTTTGATTAAGATGAGTTTCTGCTATGATTTCATGGTTTGGAAGGAAGTAGCTAATGGAGCCTGCCCACCAGTTCACCAGCTATTTCTCAGCATCACCTATGAATGAAGCCTAGATTCCAGCTATGCTTCCCAACCTGATACTGACAAATATTCTATCATTTTTTTTGTGATAGGATATTTGTCAGTATCCTCCATTAGAGCATGTGTGCCTTGGGATTGTGCTTAATTAATCTTGGTATTTCTAAAATCCATTTCGATTCTAAAAAAAATGGCATTTAACAATTTTTGCTAATCCAATGTTAGAAATTAAACAGACATGAACTTATTTTCACATAAAATTCTGACTTTTTATTTATAAATCAATAGTTATAATCCAATAGTTATAGTAGGGGAAAATGAATAGGATTCAAAAAAATAAATGAAGGGGTTAATCCCAGATAAAAATACTTAAATGTTAGGAAAGTTAAATAGTGGATTCACTTGCTAGCATTGCCAAAGCAAAATGCCACAGACTGGTTGGCTTAAACCACAAAAATTTATTTTCTCACAGTTCTGGACTCTGGAAATCCCAGACCCAGCTGTGGGCAGCTCTGCTTTCCCGGGGACCTCTGTCTTTGTCTTGCGAATGGCCACCTCGGTGCGTCCTCACACGGCGTTTTCCCTGTGTGTGCGTGGGGGGAGACGTGTGGTATCTCTTCCTCTTCTTATAAGGACACCGGTCCTATTGAAGTGGGTCCCACTCCTAGGACCTCATTTAAACTTAATTACCTCCTTTTTAATAGTAGGGGAAAATTTTTATTATACAAGTGACAGTTAACTCACCTAAATACAGTGTGTTGACATATAGCAGAATTATAGGTTTTAGATTTTTAGTTTTTTTATCAGTGTCACCGAAGAACTTCCTGTAGTGATTAGAGGCCCTGACATAACAGCAAGGTGGATATGGGGCTGGTAAATGTATTTGAAGATCCGGAACACAAAGACGTGGCAAATACTGCAGAAAGATACTTCTTTTTTTGAAAATCAAGCTAACAGTTTATTTTTTTCATGTGGCCAAAGTCTAGAAACAGGTAGCTGCAGATAAGTGTGACTATAAAAAAATTCAGGATGTCCAAAGACCACGAAGGCTGTTTCCAAATGCGTCCTGGATCAGGGTGTTAGTTTACGAATTTCAGGAGAACATAATTAGTCCACGAGAAATGGAATGAGGTATTGCTCTTACTTAGTTTCAAGAATATTGTATTACTTTGTTCAGATTTGGATCATTCAGAAATGAAATACTTTTCACCTCTATATTTTAAAGTATGCTTTATAAATTTGCATCTGAACACATTGTATGCCTTCTACAAGTTTTTCAGTCATATGAGAACAAATATGCTTAAACAATCATATTTAAGTCACAAGGCATTTATGATGTCCTGTGACAAAATGTAATTTCACAATGTCAATATTCAGTACAGGAGCTGGAAACAAAGGATACGACACTTTGAGTCCAATGTACTCTTTTGTTAAAGATACTTTATTTCACTTTTTGTAATGTATGTTCTTGCCAGCAAGGTAAAAAGCTTTATCATTTCCATGTCTGAGAGTCCCGTGTGTAAAGAAAGTTTGCTTAGGTATCCCCAAAAGTGACTCATGCTATTATTTTATGATGTCAATGATACATGGTATGTTAAACTGCACAACACTCAAAGCAGGTTTATCTTGACATTTATGAATAATGACATTTGCAAAGAATAGAGACAATGAAATGGCTTATTGTATTGTTTTCTCAGATTTCCAAAACATTACTAGAGGCTGCTGAATCAATACATAAGTGGAAACAGACATTTAGATGCTGCAAAGCTAAATGGATTTCATAGGCTTTAACTTCCAAAACAATGACAGCATCCTAGATTGTATACAAACAGGGAAATCATGGCTTTGATTTAACATACAAGCAGCAAAGGTACAAATGGGAGACCCTAGAAAAAGGTTTTAATGTGTGATAATCTTCAACATATGTTCAGTAGCAGCATTTGATTTAAGTGTCACCCAAACACAGTATATCTAGGCATTGGTTTGACAAGTTTTGTATTATCATGTTTCTTATTCCCATAGAATGATAATTTTCTTTAAAACTAAATAAGAGTGTGCTTGGGTGAGCCAATGTGTAAAAAATGCAGAGAACTGATTGTCTCAGCAACTATGTAATTCTCTTGATGTTAAACAGATCACTTTGGAAATAATTAACTCTTCCGTGGAACCACAAACTAAATAGAACCTTAAAACTACATTAAATCTACATTTAAAATAAGTAACTCTATAATTAGTAGAATCCTAAGTCAATACAAGCATAAGTTGGCATACGCCATGGAATCGTGTTCCCCAAATAGAAGGAAATTACGTGTGTTTGCTACTGTGCTAGTCAATATTACACATCTTTTTTCCTATAATTGCAACAACCCTTTGATGTGGAATGCAATATTCTTGTTTAATGATAAGACCTTAGGGTAAACATGTTTCTTAAATATTGCCTATATGTGAAAAGGTGAATTGAGGTTCAAACTTAGATCTTTAAACTTTGATGGCAATGTATTCTTATATTAATTTTAACATTGTTGTTCCTGATTTATGCTGGACTGATTAAATCCATAATAACATGGCGCCACACATGACCTACCATGGGGCCCCATGTCTACACCAAAGGATCTGTCTGACCCCCTCGGCAAGCACCGACTGCCTAATCCACCACCTACTGCCTGCGCCAAGTGAGGGCAGAAATCAGACTCCACAGGAGAGAGGAAGCATCCATGTTCAAAACGAACAAATAAGATCACAAAGGAACAAATGCCTGTTTCTATTGCCTTCCTTGGCTAAATAGTTTAGTCACAGTGAAGTGCTGTTCTCAGCGCAGTGTCCCGCATGAGAGATGACTGAAAAGTTTGTAGTCAGTACAAGGATCCCTTCCTGTCCTGACTTTTTCCCTCCCAAATGTACATACTTCTCTCTTGCTCCATTATGTCTTTGTATTTAAAAATGTGTATTCATGGGCATTAATAGCTATTTTTAAATTTAAATTTTATTTTTTATTGTTGTTCAAGTGAAGTCATCTGCACTTCCCCCATCCCCCCATAATAGCTGTTTTTAAAAATCATCTAGTTTATCCTCTCAAGTCTAGAAAACACAAGCTTTCTGTTAAATTTGAATCTTTAATACAAGGATATTATGTTTTTATCTTACTGATGCAGGAGTATTATGAAATCAATTATTAAATTATTAGCCTAGAGAACTATTTTAGAAAAACACTTCATAATTTCCTTTTTATTTTATATTTGATCAAAAAATAGAGTTGGTCCCTGACACTGTTGAATGGTGACTGAACAATAAGCTTCCTGAGAAATTAAAATCCTCGTTCAACCTGTGGTGTCGATTTCACAGGTTATAGATTGAGGAAATCGCTGCCTTCTGTGTTATTTCATTCGATAAGAAATGTTGATTCCTGTTTAATTTAAAGTTAATAACTACCCTCTGAACAGGCATGAGGACTTGCACTTTATTTTTTGTTTGGAGAATTCAGTAGAATAATACCACTGGTTGGACACCATGAACATGGCTTAGGAATCTGGGGAAGGTAACAGTGCTGGACAAGTCATCCATATAAGCAGAGGACAAGGCGGCCTTTGAGGAGACGGACTTTTGTGAACTGAACCTGAATGGCCCTTATGTTCCCAAGCTGCTGATTTGGAAACATAAAGGGTTGAGATCACAAAAATGGCATTTTGAAACAAAATTCCCTTTATACTGTCTGGTCATAGCCTTGAGATATGAATCATTTTTCCAAGGAACATTCCAAAATGGGGGAAGTACTCCTCAGCAGAGAGAAAACAGCATATGCAAGGAGTGGAGGGCCAGGGAAAAGCTCATGGAAAGACCACTGTGTTCAGGGGAATGCTTCATGAGCATTCTTTTCCATTAGTGCAAGATATACAGATTGGAAAATGAGGAATAATGAATTTGAATAACTGTTTGCTACTTTGAGGAGAACGGTGGGCAAAACTGATGACTGAGTTACGATGCAGCCCAGACAGGAAGAAATCCCAAGTTGGGTGTGTGCTGCCAGAGGCCGTCCACACAGTTCCCTCGGAGGACAGCCTGTACCACTTCTCTGTCCTTAGCTGTCCTCGCTGTTGTTCTGTACATCAGTGCCAAAGCTCTGGTTTCCGGATGGGGGAGGGGACGGAGGCAACAGGAAAATGCCGTCACAGTGGTAAGATGCAAATCACACAGAGAATAAATTGAGAAACTGGAATACTTTTTGGTAGGTTATCCACATTTACCTACTGACTAGGTTGATAGATGAACTCAGAATGCGTGCATTTTATTTTTAGTTCTTATGACAACTAACAAGCATGCAAATTGCAAAACCTTCATCCACCTCAGTTTTGTCATCTGTGAGGAGAGTTAAACTTAGGCCCCGGCCAGTGAAATATTTGATAAATTTCACATAACTGTGCAGGTTGACATTGACTTGGAGTGTGAGCTGTATGATGGAAAACAGTATAAATTCCAATCAAAAATAGGAAGGGCTATATAAAATGATGAACTATGGATAAAGAGACATCTCTCGTTTCCTTTGCTTAAATGTTGCCACAAGAAAAACAGAGATGAAATCTAAATTATACACTGAAGACAGCAACTTTTCTATTTTTGATTATATTTAATGGTTTATGCTATTATGGTTGCCCCTACTTTCTCCCACTTGGCCCACCTCCAGCTAGCCCCAAGACAGTGCATTTTAATCAGAAATGATTTGCAACCCTACAGAGGCCAGGGAGGTGGGCTTGGAACAAAGAAAACAGAAAAAGGAACGATCGTAGAAAGAATAACCCTAATGGTGTCTATTTTCCCAACCTAAGGTATGATCAGAAAGTATGCGGACTTGTGAATGGGTTGGGATAAGAATCTCATAAATATTTATAGTGTAAACCTAGACATATACAGGTGAATACCACTGACTAAAATTTTTCTAAAAAATGAAGAGTTATTTTTTGCATGTACCCTCTACACTTTGATGTACTGAGTGTGACAAATATTTAGGGTATATCTAGCCTGGATAGGTTTTGGACATAATTCATCTCATAAAAATGTTCTATTTAGAAACATCAGTCTGTTTATAATGACGTCAGCACCAATGACACATTCCTTAGTTCTCTGTGTAATAGTATTCAAATCCTTCAAGACAATAGGTGTGGGAAACACGTGATACAGAAAAACAAACTGAACGTCATAAAAACGAAGGGCTTTCCTCAGAAGCTCAGCTAGAGGCATCTTAAGATTGTCCAAGGCAAGAACCACTGTCACGTGCTGCCCCGCTGGCAGCCCCCACACCGACCAGTCATATTCACTCCTTTCTCTATCCAATTTCCGTTCTGAATAAGAGACCAGAAGTCATCATTATCCTGAGGATGCACGGAAGTAGGTGGACTCCCAGCTACTTCCATTAAAATGACTTTTAATGGAGTCTTGACTTTGACACTAGGAAATGTTTGGGCCCCTTCTGCTCCTAAGATTCTTTAATTCCGACTATGCTTTAGTGTGTGTTATTTTTGAGTCACTCTAGTCTCAGTTAAAAAGTCAGATGATTTTTGGTCTCCTGGGCACGGTGATATCTGTGAAACCTGTAAAATTAGCAACATACTATTCAAGGTTAGATTTTATTTTTATTTTCTCCACTTTTATTGTATTCCCTGACTGTTGTTGTTGTAAAACTTTTATTCTGTGGCTGCATATACCACATATTCTCTTTATGTCTAAAACACTTAGAGAAGTATACACACGTACAAAGACACATGCATGCACATGCATTGTCAGATTTATCAACTGTCAGCTTGTGTGAAAATGTCCGCTAAGTAATATTCCACCTCCAGTTGGCAGGTGAAGTGAGCGAGCTTTGGTGACGTGAGTGGGTAGGGGTCAGACGGCTAGCAAAGTTCAAGCCTGGGTTTGCACAGATTTGCAGGTCCGAAGCTCTCATTTTCTATCATTGTACGTACAGGCATTCATATTATTTGGAAGGATCAGAAATCTATAACTTAGACCAATTTTAACTTCTTTGTCCTGTTGTTTTTCCTTAATCTTTGGAAAATGTGCTTTGGAGCTTGTGGTTGGTTCTATGTGCTATACATGAATTTGATCAACAGTGGACCACCTGTTGCTTGTGTGCCTGTTTATGACCTATGCATTGCATGTGAGTGCTCCCAATTTGTACTTAAACTTGACCAAGATTTTGCTCCAATCAGGTTCAGAAGCCTTAGCCCCTCATTTCCCTTATCAGATCTCTCCGTTGCCTACTTGTGCTTGGGAAAGACAAACTGGTCAGGAGAGGATCTTGACTTCACAAAACTCAAATCTAGTAGGAATGAAAAGACAAGGATGTAGGTAGGTGAGGAATTAAACAAAGGAACCGACAGAACATGATGGAAGTGTTTAGTACATGCCCTGGGGGAAAGGGAGTCCCAGCACATCCCCTCGTCCGTCACACCCTTGCCCTGGGTATCTTCGTCAGAAATCTTTGACATCGTGCTCCGTTCCTGCATAAATCTCCTGACGTCTGCTGTTCCTGGTGCAGAAACTAAAGCAGAAGCTGCCCAGGAGGTGTTCGGAATTGTTCGAGGCAGTATTTAAAGCACCCACTTTGAATTGAGTCCTAAGGACATCTGTGTTAACATTTCATCGCATTTCTGAACCACCTTACTAAAATAAATACATAAATAAAATGCTTGACTAAAGTAAATGAATTCACCTAAACTTATGTGCTCTGTCTTTGCCAGGTACCTTTGGTTTGGGAAACCATCTGGGACTATGTGCCCAGCCCCGATCTTCCCTCAGATGGCTCTGGTTCCGTCAGAGCGGGTTTAGGAATCAGAACCAGAAGCTTTGCAACACATCAGATTCCATTGCCCCATTCTGACTAGGGCCTTAGCAGCCCCCGGTAATGTGATGAGTGTTTTTGTCATAGCAATGCTTAATTTTACTATTATGCCTTAAAACATACACCTTCAGTAAACCTAGCTGTGTGGCAAAATACGATTGTTGGCTGGCCCCCAAAGCTCTCCTGCTGGTGAGACGGAGTAGGTCCCTCTAGGCTCCCCTCATGGGACCTGCATGTTAGTCGTGTCGTGGACTCAAACATGCTGACGTGTTTATTGGCCTGGATGTCTTGCCTTTGGGAAGCAGTCTATACGAGAACAAGGATGAGTTTCGTTCATTTTTGCAATTTTATCACCAACCCCAATGTTTGTTGCATAACGGGTATCCTAAAAAAAACTTGAACTAAGTACATTTCGAATGAATTTAGAAGGAATTGCTCTAGTGATATATCAGAGGGTCCTCTTAATTTTAATTTTATTTATTTTTTTGCTGAAATTTCTAAACAACATTTCCAAAATCTGTGACAACACTGCACTAAAATAAGAACGCTTCTGCCGCGAAAGCCCCAAGTTGTACAATGAACAGCTGTTCAAAGGGGCAGCTCTCTGAGCCTTGGTGTGGAGAGGCCCCCTGCGGTGTGCTTGCTGAACCACCTCCTGCCCCCCCACCCCTGCTGCGCTTCCTCCCCACTTGTGTGGGGGACGTGGCAGCGTGAACTGACCCCTCGTGCTGATCCCCAGCAGTTGACAATTGCACCACCTAGCTGGATCTCTTCTCTCTGTCTTCGTCCAGCCTGTAAACTTAGGGACAGTACTTGCTGAAATTGACTGTGATCTAAGCATAGCTTCTTCAGTCCCAAGATATAGGAACCTGTGTTCTAGTCTCTGCTTTCTGAAAATGTGTCTATTTCGCACTTGATTTTTAATGTCATTGTTAAATTCAGTCATTCTGGAGAAAAATATGAGTAATTCTAGTGAGCTTATCAGGCTTTGTAAAACATTATACACCTCTTATGATATTTTTTAAGGAAGAAGAGGGAACTTCAATGAAGATATTGCTGTATTTTTAAAAGAAAGTATGTGGAATCAAATGAGAATGTGCAAGTTGCCACTTTCATAAAGATTCTGACCCAGTGGTGGCAATAGAATTTCAGGCCAAAAAGAAAAATAATTAGTGCATAAAGAAAAGTTACTCTTTAATGTAGCAAAAGCCTGTTTATTATTTTCTACTTAGTCGTGCTACTTTGATAAGTACGTAACAGAGACATATTGCATCCATATTGGCATTTCACTTTCCAATTTCGAAAGAGAGCAGGCAAAGATTTACAGAAGGAACGGTAAGCCTTGCAGGGGTCAGGAACGCCGCCTCCGCTCACTACCTACCGCTTCATTATGCGGTGCCACTCTTTCTAGGACCCTCGTACTATGGCTTTCAGTTTTCGACAGTGCATACTGTCCTTTCAAACTAAAATTCCATCCATCCCGAAGACTAAAGTAAATGCAACCTTCATGGATTCGTCAGCACCAACTTTAGTCAGCAGTAACATGCTAAAAATATGAAGGGGTTGTTAAAGGCACTATTCTTGCTCAGGTTCAAATTCCGAGAGGACTGTAACTAAAATGCCTACATTTCATATACTGGGCAGATCAAAGGGACAGCATTCCTCAAGGAGATGGACATGGCTATTGGCATTGAACGCATATGGCTTCGGCATACAATAATAATGTAGATTTATTTGTTTCCCATCTTTAAACCTCATTCAATGGAGTAAACATTTATCTTGCCTTAGATGAATGTCTGCCAAACCCTCGGTTTCGGATTGGTCCACGAAAGATAGTGAGATGGGGGTTGGTCCTCGTTGACCTTTCCCCTCTCCCCGCCCCTTCCAAGCTTCTGCTTCAGACCACAGCAGGGGAAGACAGGGCGCCGGATGGTGGGTGTGTACATGTCCTTTACTGGTGTGTCTATCAGCCCAAGGAAGATCATTTCAAGTATAAACCATTGCCTTATCGTACTTGACGAAGTACATCTACGATTTGCTGGATCCAAAAATAGATTATTTCAAAGGATTGACTGTGCCAAATATTTCATTCAAAGGGAAAAGAAAACCCCACTTTTTTCTTTTAATTTTAACAAATCCTTCCTATATTTTGCTGCCCTCGACTCAACCACTGACTCCTCTTCTGTTCTCTTCCCGCAATTCTGCTCCTGACCTCCGTTGCTCTGGCCTGTGGTCCCTCAGCGGAGAGTTCCCCACTTTCTCCGACTCTACACGTTGTGAAACTTAATGGCGCATAGCCTGCCAGGGGGCTCGGATGCAGCATGTCCCACGGAGGCAGCAGACAGGACAGCGCAGTCACAGAGAGTGGATTTAAATCGGGGACAGTCTCGGAAGAGTGAAAACAGAGCAGATTAATAGGCAGGCACTAAGAAGCCATTCTATATTCTAGAGCAGGAAAAGGTTTCGTGTTATTGGGTATTAAACAGAGCTCATTTCTGAGCACTTACTCCTTTCATGCTGGTAAAAATCTACCCTCGCGCTGACGAAAGTTCTAGAGAAACAAAGACTGCGCAGCATTAAAAAAAAAAGTACTGAAAATAAATCAAAGGCTTTATTAATAATTTTGTCTGATGTCCAGTGAAAAATTTGAAGCTGTGATGAAATAAGGTAATTTAGAAAAGGTAAATGTAATTCCCTGATGTGACTTACAAAATACAATTTCTATTTTACTGACATTTCAAAGATGCCTTTAATTATGAGGAGTAATTTGGAATGTGTTCCCACAAGTACATAACTCATCCTATCTCATATTTTTTGTGACTACAAAGCACAGGTAAACCCACACAGACAGGTATTACACTCAAAAAAACTGACACACACACACTTTATAGAACTCTTTATGTTTGTTCTTCAAACGTTTTCCTTGTTTTCTTTTTCCTAAATCTCCACTGATGTTGCCTGAATGTTCACTGAGGTTCAACTCATTTTTCCCCCTGTTTAGTCTATTATTGTTCTCTTTTCTGAAAGCCAAATGATGTCCACTGTTTTGTCCTCCAGTTCGTTGAGCCTAGACTTTGGCATACTTGGTCTGATCTTAAGCCCTTTCAGTGAGTTTGACAATTTATATATTATACATTTCACTGTTAGAATGTTTAGTTGTTTGGTTTTTCCTGTTACTCTGATGGTTCCCATCCGTCGGGCAGCCATATCTCTATCTCCAGACACAACAATGTTCCTCTAAACTTCCGTCTGCCAATTTCAGCATCCAGATCTTCCTGGAGCTGAGATCACGGGAAGCCACCTCTCTCACTTCCACAAACTACAGTGTCTGAGCGATGCTGGAAATGCATGACTCCGCTCACCCCACCCCCCGCCAGCACCCCTTCTGTAAAGCCATGTCCTTGGGCGATTGCTTGTGAAGATTATACTTGACCCTGCTGTTGGAGGGTTGATGAGCTGAGGGATTGGATCAACAGGAAAAAGCAGGAATTCCTGAAGGTGCATGAGGGAAGCTTTGGCTAATCCCCATGGTATTGGGGAGAGGGTTAGTAAATCAGGGTAAATGATCATTTCCTTCTCTAAACTGCATTTGTACATAATATTCATAATTTAGAAAATGTACTGTAATAACTCCTAATGACTGACTGACTTCATAACATGGAAATTATGATCACATTGGCTGACTAAGTAGCTAAAGCACTTGAATTGTTAAAAAACAAAGACCTTACTTTCATATAACTGCCCTCGGTAGGAAAGAAAGGGGGACTTTATAGAAAGATTGTTTTCAAATTAAACTCAAGTAAATTGCTTTGAGAAAGCTATTTACTGACACATATAAATTTAATGGCTTCAAAAGTACAGTTCAGAACATACTATGATAAGAAATGTTAAATAACTTTTTGAGGGTTTTAAAGAGATAAAGTTCAAGTCATTAATTTACCTAATTTGCTGTTATCATTTTTCCTTGGGAACTTTGCAGTCTTGTCTCTAAAACAAAGAGAGAAAATGCTTTATTCAGGGTTAGGTATTTTGTTCAAGGTTAGGTATTGTAAGAATTATATACAATTTTTTATACAAAGAGAAAGAGCACATTTGATTTCTCCTCTTGGATAACATTTTATTATAATTTAAACACTAATTGAATTTTATTAGTATTGAATAACATATAATCAATTTTATAACAAAAGTTAGTTTTATGAGTTAGAATCTAAGTTTAAATTTGGAGAATACTACTACAATTTGATAAATGTACAGCAAACTTTAACAGATATGTGTATACATGTGAACTTTTAATAGACCCTATTTTGGTTGATGTGATATGTAAAAACAACAATAAAAGCTTCCTTATAATTGTATGTAAAAGTCACACATTTCTAGTGTTAGAGACTAGAAAGCATGAATTAAATTTTAAGCCATAATTGTTGGAAATCATTTTAATTTCCACCAATGTGTATGTGTCATTATATATATATATCAGATGACATATATGCATGACTGCATATAGTATTATATCTATTTTCATCACTAAACATTTATGGCTTTAATTATAACCCAATGTGTTTTCCCCTTATGTGAAAAATATTGGTTCTATATTTCTCAGGACTTCGCTTATAAGCTATAATAAAGAGACAAAATTAACTGCTCCAGAACATCACATTTTATTTTAAAAAATCTGGAATAGCAATCCTGTATATAACACAGGCATATCTGCTTTTTATAAAAGAGTGCAGAATGACCAGGGAGCACACCCTGGAAAGCAACCCCCTTCGAATGCATTTTAAAGGTACAAAGAAAGAAGGAAATAGTTAATGAAACTAATCATTCTTACTACGTCATATTAAAAGTTTAAGTTTTTCTTATTGGATTTTTTGGATTTTTAGGCATGTTCATACATATATTCACACACACATATATACATACACACATATGTATGTGTATATCATGAAATATGAGTTTTAATATTTCTTTTAAATTGCCTTTAACTCTCCCCCCTTGACCGCTACTACTGAGTCCGAATCTACCCTGTCGTAGGGTCCCCTATCATGCGGGGTATTCTCGCTCCCTGACTCTGGACACGCCACCCTGCTCATGTGCCCCCAGTGGGTTTTTGTATCTTCTCTTTCACCATGTCAAACTTCTGCCTCCACTTCAAATGTATGATGCAAATCTCTTGCCTTATTTCATTTATAGCCTGAAGCATATATCTATGAAAAAGTAGGACTTAAAAGTTGATAGTGATTGTTTTTTTCAGATTGGAGGCCGGCGTGATGTTCCAGTAGTTACTTGTGGAAACTGCGTACATCTCCAGTCCTGTATGGGTCATGCAGTAAAGCAAGGACCCTGTGCAGCAAAATGAAATACTTACACACATTGTTTCTGACATTGTGGTTTAGGACATGTCTTCTTAAAAAACTGATTATTTTGACTTTGATTGAGAACACTTAGTTTGCAGTCTCCATTTAAAGAGGCTACTTTCCTGGAGAAGTTCTCCTTGTTATTCGCAGCTCCTCAAATGTAACTTCCAATCTGAAGCTGCCACTTACCTCCTTAGTGACACTGAGGTGCTTCTCACCCTGTGCCCACATGGTGCACTGTAGCTGCCTCCTACTCCACTTACCTCGCTGGCAGAATTGTCCACCTGTCTCTTGTGCACTGCCCTGTGCCGTTGGAGATGGGAGATCCCATCACCCCTTCCTGCTGCCGAGTTCGGACGGTCAAGCATTCTCATCCTTAAGACTCGCATGAAGGTACATTCTGAAAGGAAAACAACAGTTATTTGTGTACTCTTTGTGGAAGAAGTTTTTAGCATTATATGGGAACTCAAATGCTGAATCATCCCAATCTGTATAATTGAAATTGTGTGACTGTCTGTCCTATTTCATTGCTGTGAAAATTTGCAGAGCTATTTTCAGGTGTTCAATGAGTAAGCTGTGCATCAGAAAAGTTATCTTAACTAAAACAACACAAAGCATCTAGTGCAGAGAATCAAAAAATATAAAGTAATCGGTTTTCTGAGTGCCATTGTAGTTGTTTGTGCATAAAGTAGACTGGCCTTCATGATAATAACACGTGCAATTAACTAATGGGTCAAAGAAGAAATCACAAATAAAATAAGAAAATATTTTCATGAATATTCAAACACAAAGTGCTGAACTCATGGCATAAAAGGAATTTGTCTTGAGAGAAATTGACAGCCCTAAACATATGTTGTAAAAAAAGAAAGCTCTCAAATCAATAACTTAGCCTTCTACCTTAAGATAATGGAAAAAGAAGAACAAATAAACCAAAGGAAGATGAAGGAAGGAGGATATAACAAATATTACGAGAGAAATAAATGAAATAAGGCATAGAAAGACAATGGAGGGAATAAATAAACTGAAAGTCAGATTTTTGTAGAAATTAGCAAATTGTGCATCCTTAGATAGACTGACTGGGAAAACAAAGAGTGAACTCAAATTACCAAAATCAGGAATAAAAGAGGCACCATCCCTACAGAACTTACAAAAATACAAAAGGATTATAGATAATGGTGTGCTTATCTTTATGTCAGTATATCAAAACCAAACTGTAGAAGAAAAAATCAATACACAAAAATAGAACAAATCCTTGGGCATCAGAGTTAGGCTTCACAGTTCTCTTCTTTGTTGCTTGTTTCTTGTGAATACCTACAGAAACTACATGTAAAATTATAATTTTTAGTCCTTGATAAATTTCACTTCTAATTTTCTACACTGAGTCACACTGCCACTCTGCTTCCTATGAAGACTCATTATTGAGAAATTCGCATCTGTTAGTCATTGCTAGAGAGGGTAAATATGTAATTTGACACTAAAACCAGGGTTTTTGGGGATGTGAACATGGTTGCTGTTACAAATGTGTGGGTACCACAAGAGTAACAATAACGATCCCCAGCACACCATCTGCAGTGAGTTCCAAGGCAACCTAACTGTATTAATTGGTTGGCAAAGGCGACCAATAATCTTAAATTAGAGTCTGAGTTATTGATTTGAGAGCTTTCTTTTTTTACAACATACGTTTAGGGCTGTCAATTTCTCTCAAGACAAATTCCTTTTATGCCACAAGTTTATGTAGATAGATTTTTCAGATAAGAAGAAAAAATTTTGAGCACATTCTCCAGGAGGTGTTGAACCAGTTTAACTTCCTCTGTAGGTAGGAATAAATTACTGGAGGGAACCCATTCTCCACACCGAGTAAATAAGAGTTAGATCAATCCTGTATGCAGCCAAGAGGGATGCAAACGCAAGGACCATACAAGGCCCGCAAACAGCACGTGGTCATCTCGTACGCTTGGACAGAGTCAGAGATTAGAATCTGTTACACCCCTAGTATATACCATAGACCTTTATGTTCCAAAATTGGTGAAAACCCCAAAGTGAGTCTTAGCTTTAACTTCAAGGAAGAAAAAAAAAAAGAAAGAAAAAGAAGAAAGCAACCTTGTATCTGCTGCTAAATACCAGCAATCTTTGAAATTCCTAGAAAGACCAGAAGCCCTTTCCAGCCTGCATACAATATAATTTTCCCTTTAAAAGGTGGGTTTTCCAAATCCTGAATCCCCCGGCATGCTGTTTTCTACTGATAAAAGCATGGTTTGTTTTTTCTTTTCTAATAACATTTCCCAGACTTTACAATGGGCTTGCCATAACCAATTTTTTTAAACTAATTGTACCACACAAGGCACGATGCGAACAAAAGTGGACCATACTTAGCACATTAAATGTGGTTGCACTTAATGTGAGAGCCATTGAGGTAAGCACAGCACACCTCCCCTTTCCTCGTGTGTGACCGAAGCATCTCCATCCCAGAAGGCATGGCATGTGCTCTAATACCTGGTGCATCTCTCCAAACACAGTTTTGAACGGGGCTGCATCTTCAGAGCTTAACCACAAAACAAAACAAAACTGCCCTTAAAAGTGACACGTGCTTATTTTTACTTTTATTGATAAACCGAGTTTTATTTGCTCTCCTATTTAGTGTTCGGTAGGACATCAATTGTGCAGTGTCTTGTAAAAATATGCAAAAATTATTGGTATTTGTAAAATAGACATTTCCTTTTTTAAATTTGATATTGCAGTTAGTTGCTAATAACCTTTATTGTTAAACTGCATATAGCACACATTGAAACCATCAAAGTAAGTCAGGACATATCTCTTTATCAGATGAATACATTTAATTATTGGCATTTCATGGAAAGTGGGGCAAGCCTTCCTACTCTGCACCTGAAGAACGTGCACTGCTGAAATGTGGGAGGTAGGGCACAGCACCCCATGTTTAGTAGTTCATTCATTTATTGCACGCTTATCAGATACCAGAGACCAGTTTTTAGGCATTGGCTTTTGAAGCTAACCACAATGAATTATACTCAAGTAAGGAAATGAACAATAAATGTGCATGTAAGTTTGTAGACATACATAGATAGGGAAAAAGACAGTAATAGATATAGAAATAAGTTTAGGAACAGAAACAGAGGTACAGATATAGATGTAAAGTAGAGCTATGATAACAGACAGTGTTTATACAAAGCAATAAAGACTCTGGAAAAACAGAAGTTTAGTTCTATTATAATGACAATTTTCATTTTTATAGAAATTTTCTTCCTTAGGAAGTTAGGTGCTGCCAAAGTAAATTACTAAAGAAAATGTCTTTAAAAATACAAAATCTAAAGGATTAAATTCATTGCTCACACATACACTTGTCATGCTTGTTTTCCCTGAAATTGCGCAAAGAAGACATATCCATCTTTCCTGAAAGTTATGTTTCTTTTTGCCTTTCAATTATTAGATGTTATTATACATGGCATTGGTTTTTTTGTCTTCTCTGCCTGCTTCCAAGCTGCAAGGTATTTTTTGAAGTATAATTGACAATAAATTAGTAACAGGAACTTTTGGACTCATTTCATTTGTTTAAATCCTACTTTATACCTAGTTTAGCACTGGCCATAAATTTTATACTCAAGAAATATCTGAATAATTTAACCAAAATGATTTTAATTAAATCCCAAAACCTCATTACTTGAAATGTAGGGGATAAGAATTACCATAAACTTGGAGAATACGACACATAAAATTTAAGTTTTTTTATATCAGGTACATAATTTACTACTTTATGGTAGGAAGTATTGATGGGGCTATAAATTTAGAATGAATTTTAAGTCATCACTTCAGTTAAGACCCCACATTTGGTTCTGAAATTATGCTGACAGATCAGGCATGGCACAGCTACTGTGAGTACGTGAAGAAAACTCCCCCGTTCATTGCTTGTTTCTGAACCTGCGACGTGAAGCCTGGATTGCTTGGTGGGTAGAGCAGCATCGGATTCTTGCTCTGTCTGTCTTTCAGATGCATAGGCACTTCTGTGGCAGAGAAGTCAATGATATGAGGAACCAAAAAATATTAGCAATGATGATGTCCTTGAAGGGGAAAAATGAAGCTTAGGTCATTAAAGTGTTTACTCTTCAGGAATTAAAAGCTAGTGTGGAACTCTTTAGACAACATCATTTAAAGACAGGCTGTGGAGAGGTGGAATGTACAGATGTTAAAAATGCCATCTGGTTTCACTTACAGGTGGAACCTAAAACAACACAAAATTTAAAAAAAAAAAAAAAACTACAGACTCGTAGAAACAGAGACCTATTGACGGTTATGAGGAGGAAGAGGGCAGGGGACAGGTGGAACAGGGAATCTAGTTAATGATACTGTGGCAAGTTTAATGGTTACAGATGATTACTAGATTTAGTGGGATGATCACATTGTAAGATATGAAAACGTCCCATCGCTATATTGTACACCTGAAACCAGAAACGAGAATGGTTCGTGTGACATTGATGTAACCTGTCTGCCAAGGACAGTGGACTGGAATGCACATGCAGGAACAATGATGACTTCCCTATACTAGTCAGCAGGGGTGGTAAATGCCACTGAGAGAGCCTGTGTGCTGTGCACCCATTGCATTCAAAATGACTAAGCAAGTAGAACAACCAATCTGCATCAAAGTTTGCATTAAGCTTGAATATTTCTCCATGGAAACTATTTGGATGATTCAGAAGGCTGTAACTATGTGCAACTGGTGATTGGCAGCTTCATCACGAACAACATGCTGGCTCATGCATCACATTTCATGCAGAGTTTTTTTTTTCTTTTTTTATTGTTGTTCAAGTCCAGTTGTCTCCATTTTTTCTCCACCTTGCCCTCCTGCCCCACTCATCCCCACCTCCCACCCTCAAACCTAACCCCATTAGTTTTGTCCATGTGTTCTTTACACGTGATGACCTTTCCCCCTTTCTTCCCCATTATCCCCTTCCATCAAACCACCCAGGTGACTCAGCTCCTCTACAGCCCAGAATTGACACCCTGAAACTTCTGGATTTTCCCTAAACTCAAATCACCTTTGAAAGGGAGGAGATTTCAGATCATCAATGAGATTCAGGAAAATATGACAGGTCAGCTGATGGTGATTTGAGAACTGTGTGAGCTCCCAAGGCACATACCTTGAAGTGGACTGAGGCATCATGGTCCTCTGTACAATGCTTCTTGTATTTTGTGTCTTCTTCAATAAATGTCTCTATTTTTCATAGTTCATGGCTGGGTACTTTCAGGACTCACCTTGTCAAATACCAACTATACTTATATAAAAATAAATTTAAACAAATGCTAAAAAAATCCCCTGTCTATTACTGGAAACCAACAGACAATGAACATCCGTCCAAAGCGGAGAGATGCAGGATAAACCAGAGTTGGCAGGAATAAGTATCTGCACAGATTGTCAATATTTGTTATTAAATATGTTAGCCAAGCTCCTTATTTTGCTTAATGTTTATTTTTTATATATTTGAGAGCAACAAATATAAATAGATAGGGATGTTAATTGAAACTTTAAATTTTATAAGCCCGTCAGAGAAAGACAAATACCATATGATCACACTCACATGTGAAATCTAATGAACAAACTGAACTAACAAGGAAAATAGATACAGACTCACAGACAGAGAGCAGGTACAGGGGCAGGCTAGGGGGTGGAGGGATTCATTAAAAAATTGCTCATGAACATGGACAACGGTGTGGTGATTGCAAGGAGGTTATAAAGGATTGACTGGTAATAGAAAATACAATAAAAATGTTAAAAAAGAATATATTTTAATTTTTTTTTAAATAAGTGGCTTCTAAAACATGCCTTGGCTAAAAGAGAATGAAAATGCCTCCTCCCATAGCTAAGACTGTTTCAGGGAATCATCAAAACAGATAAGTGCCTCTTCTTTGTCTTCCCAAAGATTGATTTCATTTTTACTAGGCTTAAGTTTCTGCTTCAGTGTTGATTTTATTTGGGGAACTATGACAATAATATTGATTCACCATCTCACTCAAAAAGTTCAACTGTCTCCCCTAAGTGGAGGCAATGATAGAAAGAGAGAAAAGTCACCCCCCACTCCGTGATGTAATATAAATCACGGGTCTGGGAAAAGGAGGGAGGGAAAGGATCATACATTCGAAGGGGAAGGCCATGAGACAGCCGGACTTAGCACAGTGGGTTCCCTTCTACTCTCATCGTAGATTTTGCCTCTCAAGCCTCTAAAGTAAGTTTAGTGATGCATTCAAAAATGAAAATCCCAATGCAACTGAAAGCAAGCAAAGAAACCAAAACAAAACCCACACACAGCTCTCATTGGACTAACAGAAATTCAGCATTCCTTCAGAAAGTTTGTGAGTTGTCACTAATAATATTTCAAGGAGAGTTCGTGGAAGAAATAAGTAAATACAAATCTGGCCTAACCTCACTTTCATATAAACAAATGTCTAATACACCGTCATTTGTGTTTGAAGCCTGCCTTACATATGAACAACTTAATAACAGAATTGTACGAACATCTGAATGATTCTGCAGCAGAATTATAAGTAGCATCAGCAGACTTTAGTATTAGTCAGTAATCCATAAGTTGCTGTTTAAATTGTTTGACAAATAGTATTGTTTTTGAATATGAAACCAAAGGCTGAACTACAGTAAGGGGAAAAAAATCTATAATGTTAAAAGTGCTGTTTTAAAAACATCCTGTTGGAGCAAACTTATTTTTGCTCAATTTGACTTTGGATGGTGGACACACAATGCAATATATTGATAATGTATTGGAGAATTGCACACTTGAAACCTACGTGATTTCATTAACCATGTCACCCCAATAAATTTAATTAAAATAGAAAAATAAAGACAAATTGAATCATTTATCAGGGAGGTTTTCCTGCACAGGAGAGATACCCCCTCTTCAGGAACTAACGCAAAGTCAGTAAGAATACTACTACATTACAAGCATGTTCGTGTATATACTGACCGCTTCACAGAAATTAGTTAAAGCAATTGGATATGCAGCAGCATTATTTCCAATTAATTATTTAAAACCAATTGTGATATATGGGAAATAAATAATACTGTTCACACAGCTTAGAAATAGCACTACAGTCCCTGGTTGAAAATTTTGGGCAAGCTATCTAGACTGTGTGAGGTATAGTAGATGCTCAGCAAATGTTAGTCCCTTCGTCACACTAAATGTAGCATGCTTTTCTGACCTCAGGATGTGTCTCCTTCAGCCTCAATGCCTGATCATCGATCCCCTAGTCCCAAACACTGCATTTCTCGGAGGATTCATTCATGTCCTCAGTCAGTAAAGGCTATGGAACAATTCACATGCAGGAGATCTAACAAGGCTCAGAATGTAATGCACGATAAACTAGCCTCTTTGTCCTGGAGTACACAGGTCTGATAAAAGCCTGAAGAGAAGTACACCACAGGCCTTAAAGTATTGTTTTTGTTTATTATTATTATTATTACTACTGTTGTATTTTGCAAAGATGAAGCCTAGATACCATGTTATAGCAAGAGAGCCAGGAGCTGACTGGGAAGATTGGGGGGAGGGGGGGACGTTTGCTGCGGTGTTTATAAGGGGTGGGAGGGCACTGAAAATTAAAAAAAGAATTACATTTAACAACGTAGATACAATTAGACAGGATAAAAATTGAATTTCTTCAAAGTAGTAATTTGCATGTATTCATTAGCAGTGTCAGATTTGTACAAATTCAGTAGTTGAGATGTGGCTGGTAAATACGGGAATTATATGAGAATAGTAATGAAGCGTGTTGATTTCCAAGTGACTTTCCCCAGACAGAGTTTATCAATAGAATTACAGTGTTCAGCAGGGCAGAAGCTTCCCAGGCAGCAGAAGCACAATTAGAGCTATTTTATGGAAAATAACACCAAGAACCTGCAAATGAACTCCCTCCCCCAAATCAGGCATCCAGGCCTTAGTGGCCTGGTGGGCAGCGCCCCCAACCCCACCGCCTTGGACGGCAGCCCCCCGCTGAGAGCTTCCTTTCATTTGCCCCTCCCAGGGCTCTGAGAAAAGTCTTGCCCAGCTTTCTCCTTTATGGCTTTGTTTAGCGTTAATGTCGGCTCTGGCTTTCTCCCGCATTTTAGAGACGCCCAAGCGACTTCCCCCGACACCCATTGTTGTGGATAGCGTTTTGGTATAAAATTTTCTTCAGTTTTGAGAATTTCAGATTTTTCACTTTAATTCCGTTCTCCTCGTCAGCTTTGCGGCTTAATAACAGCAGTGTGTGTGTGTGTGTGTGTGTGTGTGTGTGTCGCGTGCCGTGGAGTCAGCTCTGACACATGGAGACCCTGTGCAGCAGCGACGCCTGCACTGCCCTGCCCTCCCAGCCCTGCGCAGCTCCTGCAGGCTGACGGTGCTACGGCCTCTTCTATGGAGCCTCGTAGCTGGTCTTTCTCTTTTCCTGCTGCCTTGTTTTTTGCAGCCTTGTTGTCTTCCCCAAAGAATCTGCCTCCGGAGATGCACCGGCTTACTTTGCTCTAGGACCCGCTCGTTCTTGCTTCTGGCTCCTTCAGCACCGTGTTGCAAATTCTTATTTTTTCCCATCAGCCATTTTCCACGTCCGACTTGTGCATCCGTGCATAGCAATTGGGAATACACCAGGGTGGATGGTGTCAGCTTTGGTCTCTAACGCCATATCCTTGCGCTTGGTGACCTTCCCTAATTGTTCCTTGCTCCCCTTCCGAGTCTCAACCTTGTCTTCATTCCGTGGCTGCGGTCTCTGTCTGAACTGGTGACTGAACCAAGGTTAGCACAGTCTTGGCCAATGCGAACTGCAAACAGTGGCGGCTCAATCCACGCGCCTCTGGGCCCTTTCATTCACACTCAGATGTGATTTGGAAATAAGTGCCTCTCCTCCTTACGCAGGCTGGAGCTTATGACAAAAGCCCCAGGAGCGTCACCGCTCAGCAGAGATGTTTAGGATTTCAGACCAGAGTATTTTCAGGCACAGTGATACGGTCTATGGCGTTTGCGAGGCAGTTTTTGAGCTACTCTTGATCATTCCTTGAAACTTGCTCCTGTGACTGAAAGCTATAACATTGTCTTGAAACCTGAAGTGTACATAGAGTCCTGGGCAATGCGAGAGAGACACTTTAATAAGGAAGGCAGGGCCCACAAAGCTCCCTAATGAAGTGGAAATGGTTACGCAGGGGCTGCTGGGGGTGACGGGCAGAGAGGCTCACCAGCGGCGCGGGAACAGCAGAATTTGGACCCACCCAGGAAGCTGCCTGACCCCATTGCCACAGCGGTTTTCAGTTCTCAGTTTTTCAATCTAAGAGGGTTTTTTTTAAGGATTTTATTTAACAGCAGAAATGGCAATATCCTTAATATGGATTTTTTTTTTTTTGCAAATACATGAAAATCTCTTAAAAATAATCCCACTGAGTTTATATTATCAGATATTGTTCTTTATCATATTTCAGGAATATGCTCTCCCCAGAAACATCTCTTATTATCTTTTATTATCTCCATGTTAACCCTCAATCCTGTCCTTTATGATGGCTCAGCGTTATATTTCTCTTTAGCTTATTAACAATAATGAGATGCCATGTGGGGGAAAAGGCAGGCAGTTTAATGCCTCCCAGTGGAGCCGGTAACACTACCTGCCGCAGTTGACATTCACTGGAAAACTACTTTGTTCCACCTCCAAAGCCCTCATACTGACATCCTGTTCCGATGCATCGCAGCTCCCCGCCCACCACGCTCGCCAGTCCACGCACTGTTCCCTGTGCGCGCGGGGGTCTCAGACCCCCGCGGAATCAAGCCGTCCATTAACTTATGTATTCGTTAAGCATTTCCTCTGTGAGGTATCGTAAATACTAAGAAGTTTTTGAAAAGAAAAACAAAACATATTATTGACCAGAAATATTGTCATACTATGTGACAAGGATTATGTGAATTTTAGGCATTAAAATTAGGTCCACCTGCCTAAATCCTCTAGATTTCTATGACAGGTAAGAGGTAATAAATGAGCCATTTATTTCTCTCAGGTTGCCACATGCACACTATTTGCTATTTGCTAAATACGCTGAAGAGAAGTATATTGAGGGGATTTATTGACTATTATGTAAACTCTTTTCATTAGGCACAGAATAAACTCATTTATATATGTAATATTAATGAGCTTTTTTATTAAATTTAACGAAACAAATATACTCAGCACTCTGACAATTTTTTTAATTGATTATTTTACCTACAAAAAATCTTATGTCCTTTATTATGATTTATTTGAACAGCAAACTTCTAATTACAGTGTAATTTGAAAGTCACCGTAGGCTAAGGCCTGGATTTCAGGACATTAGCTGGTTCACCCAGGTGAATGCTGTTCACGGTACCTGGGAAGGTGAGCTGTATATCTGGTTCTCTTTTTACGAGATACACAAATTTTGCATCAAAACATGCACCTTTAAATCAGCCACAGTTTGCTCACTCACTCACTGCTCTTTCATGCTAGTGTGTCTTGTGTATTTCAGGAACTATAATCAATAAAATGGAAAAGAGTATTTTAATGAATTGTCCCAAATATTAGGCTCACAGGACACAGAATTTCTGGATGGTAGTTAAAACATCTAATTAGTCCCTGTAAGCAATTTAACTGATGTTGAAAAGATAGAAAATAATGTTATGTTCACACTGAATCAAACACACAAGTATAATAGATTTTACTGTTTTTCTGTTCTTTAGGTCTCTCTTCCCTTTTAAGAAAGAAAACAAATGCTTTCGTCATCCTTAATTAACTGTAAGATGTTTGAAAGCTAGAGCTTAACATTTTGTAATCAATATCTTTTGTATGAATGATATAAAAGTAAAGTTAAGAGATATGTTGTGAGGTTAGTTTGACTGGAATCTGACATTCTCTCTATGAAAAGCATCACTATTGTTATTTTGCCCAATAAAGCCTTACCTTGTGTCTATATTAGATGTATTGATACATTAATTTGAAGAAGAGATATGCTGTTATAACAAGGTTTACGCTTGTCTATATTAGATATACAGATACATGTAGGAGACCATTCTGCGTGGTATGGGCCCAACTCCCAGTGGAAAGCAAGGTCCGATGCACAGGACCCACACCCACGGATAGGTTCCTCTGTGAGGAATCGGGCCTGCATTGTACCTAGACTGCTATGAGACTTGGTTTTGCTAAAACTCCCTCACCCTGAATTGAGACAGCAAGTGATTACTGTAACTTCCTAAAATCCATGCTAAAACGCCCCGGTATGGAATGTAACTGGTCCAACCACTTTTCCCTTTGCATTTGCTAATATCCTTCCTCTGTGATGTGATTAGCAGCATGGGCTCCTTTGTTGTCTGTAAAAGGTAACCACCTGAAGTGAACCTGTGCACAGTAAATGAGAACCATCATGCAATGTGCCCAGAAAAGAAATAAAGGCCTGTCATGGTGAGGGCTGTATTTTTTTCCTCCCCTTGAGGGAAAACCATGCCATCCCCTTTCTTCCACAGGACTCGGTAGTCCATGTGAATTTCTCGTATCTCATCCACAATGTGGCGGACCCCACAAGCTGGGGTCCGCATCAGCTTGCTCCCAGGAACAGGGACCCAGGCCTACGAGCTATCGTTGTGGACAACACACCGACTTGGTGGGAGTACATACGCATCAGCCTGGATAAGGGCTGATGACAGCGTCGGGAACATCGTAGGGTATGTTGGATTTCAGAGGAAAAGAGTTCTCTTCCTAGGTCGCCCTCTCTTGCGGCCACTTTGTAACTGTGCCTTCCTTAGCAAGCAGGAGCCTTGCTCCCTCTTCCAAGTATTTGCTGCAAACTCGTGGCACAGGTCTAGTAAAAACACCCACAAGCCGATCCCCACAGCACAACCCCCTAGGTCTAGGCTTGGGAGAAAGAGCAAAGAATTTTCCCTTTATTCAGCTTTAAAAACATCAACTAGTTACAGACAATTTACAAGCATCTCAGCAAATCCTTTTAAGCCACCTCTTGAGGTCCCTTCAGTTTTGCCTTTTCCCTCCGTCCGTAGGCATTGGGATTTAAAAGTGCGAGTGGAGAAAAGGCAAAATCGAGACTGGTTTTGTAATCGCTGTGCTTGCAGCGGGAGGAATTTCAGAAAAAGGTTCTTTTATTTGTTAAAAAATTTCTTTAAAGGTCTCTGCGAATCCTGAACCATGGGGAACGGGCTCTCTGGGGAACAAGAACAATGTTTTAAGCTAGTTCAGCAGCATTTTAGGGCTTCTGAATGTCTCCTGATGAGGGATCTTTAGACTTATTCGGGAAGAAGTTGGGCAGAGGTTGAAATAACACCAGGTGGTGTGAGGTAAGACTCCAGGTCAGTGTCTCACTCCCTCCTTTAGAGGATTTAATTTGAAAGTACTGGTTTACTTCAATTTTATTTCAAAATATTTTGCTAAACCTTTGGTAAATAGAGTAAGATCTCTAATGTTGTTACATCATAAGGATTCTACTCAGAAAGAATTTAAATTGATTTTTTAAAGAAGGGAAGGAGATCTCACTTCCCTCAGACAGTACAAAGCACAGGAAGAAAAATAATGAGAAAAGGTGTCTTTTAACCACTCTGAACCCTCCTTCTGGAGGCCCAGGGACCGCTTTAGTCCTGGGAACAAGCCATGTGGAGCCTACATCCCCCCTCCCTCTTCCCCAGTCTCCCTAAAGTTGTCAAGGGCAACAGATAATGAGACAGCTCACTTTTGAGCACACGCAAGGAATGCAGTAATCAATAATAATGAACAACAACAACAACAAAGTAAATGTGTTTGCCAGTGTAGAAAAAACTGCTTCTGAAAGTTATTACTGTGTTCATAAATTTGTCAATCTAAAGCATGCAGTAAGCAGGATGGGGGGTGTGATGTGTTAAAGAAATATTAAGAATCCTCCATGTTTATTCCAGGGCCATGGCCCTTTATTGTAAAAATGAAATACAGGTGTACTGGGTCCCAGGGAGAACTAGTCCTTCTCCATGGAAGACAAAGTACCATTTTTTAACTCAGTACCTGTAAACACTGATCTTTTCCTTGGGGAAGAACTGGCTATTCTCCCGGAGGGAACGGTTAGTTAATCAAGTCACAGAAGGCCCTTGGTGCATAACCATTTTTGTCTAAAACATATTTTTTCAGAGCACCCCACCACATCTTTCCCACTTTCCTTAAAAACTCTGAACCTAGGAACTACCAGGTCCTGAGAACTCTAGGGCAATTCACTTGCTGCTTAAACTCATTGCAGCGTGCGGAAACAGCAGGGGGCCTGTCTTTCCAAACTAAGCAAATTATTAAAGAACGTCCTGATGGCCAAGCCCTTAGCAAGGCACCCCCATCCACAGGAGTTAATCCTTGAGGAGTAAGTTCTCAAATGATTTGGCAAACAGATGTCACTCATTACACTCCCTTTGGAAAATTCAAATACATTCGTATCTCTATTGATACTCACTCTGGTGCCCTACATGCATCTGCTTTAACAAGAGAATCTGCTAAAAATATAAAAGTCCATTGCCTTGAGGCCTTTAGTCATTTAGGACGGCCTCAGCAAATTAAAACTGATAATGGCCCTGGATACCTTGCCCATTCTACTCAGGTTTTTCTTCAGTGTTGGAATATCCAACATAAAACAGGAGTACCTTACAGTCCAACCGGTCAGGCAATTGTAGAATGGGCTCATCATACTTTTAAAAATCTTCTTAAAAAACAAAAATGGGGGAGCCATGAGTCCTCCCCCCAAAATATGATTATGTTATCCATGTTTACATACAATTTTCTAAATTGTGATGAATCACTCTGTACTCCAATTAGGAAACATTTTCAGAAGAAAGAGACAAAGTCATCTTATCGTCAGGTTTTATATAGAGATTCACTGAGAGATGGCTCTTGGCAGGGCCCTGTAGATCTACTAACTTGGGGAAGAGGGTGTGTGTGTGTTTCCATCCCTACAGGTCCTGTCTGGCTGTCAGCCAAAAGAGTGAAGCCTTATCATGAGTGGGACAGATGCCAAGCTCTGCTACCTGGAGCTGAGAACCAATCGACTGACAGACCAGATGGCCCAGCTGACCCTGAACAACCAGAAGGAAAATGGACACCCACACCATCACTCACAGGCCTGAGTCCGCCAGCGGAGGAGAGTGGGTGGGCCTGCCCCAATGACAGGGGCTGATGCTCAAGCACCTCCTGCAGAAGACAACAACCCTTCAGTGCCCCATAATCTTCCTTTTAGGTATGTCCCCACCACTTGGGGGGTATCAAGGCTCTTAATGCTTGAGCAAAGGCTTACCAAACAAAAAGTGTTCCAGACCCTCAACAATAATCTTACAATGGATGAACCCTAAACACTGGTTCAATGGACTAAATTTACGAGTTTGGGTCCTAGCAGCCCTTGGGTGCCCCTTGTCTTAATCCTTATTTGTGCTTTATGATGTATATGGAGGTTGTTTTCTTAAGATTGTGTTCGGGAACAGCAAATAGTAGGTTTCACAGGCTTCACAGTTACAATTGCATTCACAAACAAAAAAGGGGGAAATTAGATGTTGGGAACCACCCTGCCTGGTTTCAGAAGCTGTAACCTCCCATGGCTAAGGCTGAGTGAGAGACCTTGGAACCATAAGCCACTGAGGAGATAAAGCTTATCTCCCTGACAGGAATACCACCTCTGATCCTTTTACTCCACCCTGCCTGGCCCCCAATTCTTCATCGGTTAGCTAATGACCAGTAAGGTTCCTCAAGGGAGGGATGACCTAAGACAGACATGCTCATGAGGGGGCCCTCAGGGAAGGACTTGGGGGGGCTATGGAGAAAGGGGGTGATGGACCCTTGCCCCTCAGCTTTGACATAGCCTGAGTCCTCATTCTGTCTTCAAGAAGTCTCCTAATCTCTTGGCTGCCTTACTTCCCCTACTTGACCTAAGCCTGAAACAATGTCAGAGGTGGGTGTGGCCCTGTGCTGGAAAAGGTAGGTTCCCGGGGCAATCAGGCCTAAGAGAGAAAGCATAAAATCCTATGAAACCTACTTTGCTAATACCTTCCATTTAAATGATAAGGGTCCAAGCCTAAAATGAGTTTGTTTCCCCCAAATTTCATGGCCCTTTAGCTATCTGACCCTGACTCAAAATAGGCCCTCAGAGTTCTTTGAATGTTATCTATTTGATCATTACCGCCTGGCAATGATTGATGGGTTTAATCTGAGAATGTGGGTCTTTGGAACCCCTGGTTGCTTAATGATTATAATAATGCTCTGTGTACTTTGACACATTTGCAAATTATATTCCCAGGGTCATGTGAGAGACCAGCAAGCAGCAAGCTTTGTGGGATCTATAGCCATCCTAACTAAAAACAAAGGGGAAAATGTAGGAGACCATTCTGTGTGGTGTGAGCCCAGTTCCCAGTGGAAAGCAAGGTTCAGTGCACAGGACTCACACCCACGGATAGGTTTTCCCGTGGGGAATCAGACCTGCATTGTACCTAGACTGCTATGAGACTTGCTTTTGCTAAAACTCCCTCACCCTGAATTGAGACAGCAAGTGCTTACTGCAACTTCCTAAACTCCACGCTAAAACTCCCCAATAGGGAGTGTAACCGGTTCGACCACTTTTCCCTTTGCATTTGCTAATATCCTTCCTCTGTGATGTGATTAGTGGCATTGCATCAGCTCCTTTGTTTTCTGTAAAAGGTAACCACCTAAAGTGAACCTGTGCACAGTAAATGAGAACCATCATGTAATGTGCCCAGAAAAGAAATAAAGGCCTGTCATGGTGAGGGCTGCGTTTTTTTTTTCTCTCCCCTTGAGAGGAAAACCATGCCATCCCTTTTCCTCCACAGGACTCGGTAGTCCGTGTGAATTTCTCGTATCTCATCCACAATGTGGTGGACCCCAGGAGCTGGGGTCCGAATCAGATATATGTTAGCATAAATATATATCTAAATAGAGATTAAAACATAATAGTTTATATGTTAGCAAATAGAAAGTATATATAGTTATTTTATTCTTTGTCTTAATAGGAAACATCATACATGGAAAAAAAAATGTCAGTTCAGTTCCAGGCCCAAATTATATTTATTTAATTATTTTAACCTAAGTCTATCTCAGTACTAAATAATATCACTTCTTAACCACAACAAATTACATAAGGGTAGCAGTAATATCTAGTTCATGCTACAAAAGAAAAAGTAAAAATATTAAACAGTCAAATGGGTTTCTCCTTAAAAAGAAAAACCTGAATTTCCATATTTTATATTGTCATACCATGTTCATATCAGTGTCACATATGATTTAAGCATAGTTGAAAAATAGATTCTAATCAAATTATACAAATTTTCAAGTCGTAAGGTTGGCTACCCAACAATGAACTCTATATATTTTGTGTTTTCATGAGTAACTTCCCTCTTTTTCTTTCCTGTGTTCAGATTGGTAAAGTTTTAACAGCATTGCAAAGTGAAAACTGTAGTGCAACTTTAATTAAAACCATCTGCTACCAGCAAGGAAGAGACAGATGGATGGTGGGGACAGTGGAGCCCTGAAACGCACTGTTCCACAGAAAAATTCACTTTGACAAGAAAGAGTGAAATAAAATTATCGAGCTAAACAAAGTTTATTCAACTCACTGATCGTGATATTTGGTTGAAATTAGGGAAATGATAATTTAGTACATACCCTTAAACATATTATAAAATAAACAAGCAGATGAATTAAAGTAAAAAAAAGACATTTTATACCATAAAATAATAAAATGGCCAAACATAAAGTTGAATATAAAGTACTTAGAAAAAAATTCTTAAAAAATTAAGATTAACATAGGATATTAAAAAAGGAGTAGATAAAAGATAGCCTGGTTCATAAAAATAAACATTCTATTTTTCTTTAACGATTCCATAACAATAGCAATGACAAACAAGAAATGTTTATCACAAAAGTATTCATTTTTCAATGAGCTAAGAACTAATAATGAAAAGAGGTAAGACTGCTAAATAGATATAAAAAACAAGTTATTTCACACACAAAAGAAAATTGAGAAGTAAAAATAAGTACTTAAAATAATTTTGACTCAAAAATATTTCAAAAAATGGAAATATAGTCATGATGAAGTCCCATTCATTTTTTCTACTAATTGAGTAATTATATACAGTGCAGTAAAAAATATATAAGCAGTACTGATAAGATAGTCTCTTTTGCAGTATTATAAAACTATAAAATATTTTAGAATATAAACATAAGAACATGCATGAAGAATTATTAAAAATAAACTTTCCTTTCTGTAGAGTAATTGATAGCATGAAATTTCTAAAAGAAGCAAATGATTCTGTTGCAGTAATGCAGCCACAAGGTAGGCATGCAGCCATTCAAATAAAATTATGAATTACTATTAATCATATAAGGATGAAAGTGATAATGAAATATCTATGTATACCGGGATTAAAAAATACAAAAACCTAAACAAAATTAATGAGAGTATGGGTCTTGAAAATATTTTTTAAATCCCTATCATGCATTGTGGTCTTGAAATTCTTAATGTATTTTAACGAATTCAGTCCAGTAACATATTAAAATATGATTCCTCATGATCAAATATGGTATACAGAATGAAGTCAAATTATGTAAAACGAAGTCAAATTTTAAAAATGAATGAAAAACAATTGGTAAGGCATTGAACCCTCACCAAGCTGTGTCTGCCTCTCAGGTCTGAAGCTCTGGCTTAAGTGTAGGTGTACCGCCAATATTTAAATTCCTCCTGGCCAACGGCCCTGGGCGGGACCATGGAGCTTGGACTAAGGAAGCACAGCTGAGCATAGTATTTGAGAAGAGGCAGATAATTTTGCATTGGATATTTAATGAATTTCTATTTTATATGGAATGCAAATATTAAAAACTCTGAAGTCAAAAGTTTATATAAATAGTAACATAAAGCAACATGTAATGAGGAAGAAAGGGGTAAAATAAATCTGTATAGCAAGGCAGTGGAAATTATGATAAGTGAGGAATATGTATGTGTTTATATATTCATATATATGAATATGATTATGTATAAATGCAGCTTATATAAAATCAATAATAAAAAATAAAGTCCTAAGAACACATTTCATTCTGTACACTGATAGATCAAAACAATTTTATGGCTTAAATATATTTAAAATACACACTCATGACTATAAATATTTTATTTTAGACATTTTAAAAATTGATCATAAAATCATTTTACGAGACAGCCCTCCATCCTAAACCACAGACTGGTGTGTCAGCCCTGTCATTTGCACGCTCAGTGTCTCAGGATTTCATGTGAAAACCTAGCATGGCCCTGGAGTGAGTTACCCAGAAGTTTAACTACTACGTTCTGTTCGAACAATATTGCTTGCTTCTTTCCTGGGTCCAGCACTATAGAAAATTAGGGTTTTGGGAATCAATGAGAATTTTTAAAGGATACTAGATATTATTATCAAAGAGAACAAGCACATATTAAAAGAGTTGTATGACTTCTAGTGAGATTTTTAGGCATGAAAAACCCAAGGGTACATTGGGAAGACAGCCAACATTGATTTAAAAAAAAGAGGGGGGGACAATTACCTAAGAAGAAAGACCTCATGAATGACGAATTATATGGATGGCCTGCAGAAATGCACTGTGACATTCTAAGAGCATGAGTTAAATTGTTGGGCTTTATAATATTGCTGATGACTGCTTGTCTTCTCTCTTGGTAAACAAAACAAAACAAACAAAAACTAGATTATGTAATTATGTTTCATATTATGATAAGATGAAAATGTAGCAGACACTCATCAGCGTAATTGCAGCTCTGGTAGAATCCATCTGCTCCTTAATTACACTTACTGCGGGCTCTGCTTGCGGGCCGCAAAGCCAGCGCCGCCGACCTGTTTCTGTGGCTGCCTTGTTCTCAGCCTGAGCCCCTGCGTCTGCCCTGGTGACTGGGCTGTCAGGACAGGAAGTCACCCTCTGGCTGGCTTGGAATTGCTCCAATTTGTTCTGGTAATGGGCGCCAGATGTCAGAGTATAAAAGGAAGCTGCATCCGGCAGCAACGCATTGCCATTCTGACCTTCCATTTAGCGCCAGAGCTCTTGCCCTTTTTGTCTTCTGTGAAAGCAAATATCCACAAACACACTGCAGACGGTGGGACAAGCAGCTTCCAGCCTGCGGAAGCCGTCAAAGCCAAAGAGAGGTGGCTGCTTGGCACTGCCCTGGAGGGGTGGCATCTGCCGCCGGTCTCTAAGCTGCCTTTTTATTTGGAGGGGAGGGGATTGGCAGAAAGAGAAAGGAGGGAAGAAAAGAATCTGTAGCCTGCACCTCCGCAGGATCAAAGCAGTTACTGGGTAGTAACTGCTACTTCTTCCAAATTGAGTCCCCCCAATGGGTGTTTGGCGTTGCTTCTTGGTGAGATGAAGAACGGGTCTGAGGTTGCCTTTGCTTTGCTTCGTTCCATAACTATAGGGCTAACATTTCTTTGCTTGTATAATTCATACCTGATTTAGTGCACTTGTCCATGTCTTCACAAAGCAGTATTAAATCCGAAAAAGTCTCCCCCGATCAAATCAGAATGGATGTAGTCAGGTGTCTGCTGGCCTGGATGAGAAAGACCCAAACCGGTGACAAGGTGGGTCCCCTTGTGCAGGGTTTACATGCCGATCACTCAGATCTCACCCTTGTTAACCGATTCCCCACAGTTGAGAGGGCTCTGTGTGATTGTTTCTCTATTTGTAGTGATGTTTCT
This sequence comes from Anoura caudifer, assembly GCA_004027475.1. Classification (NCBI taxonomy): domain Eukaryota; kingdom Metazoa; phylum Chordata; class Mammalia; order Chiroptera; family Phyllostomidae; genus Anoura; species Anoura caudifer. The sequence continues at coordinate 66,346 of PVKU01000188.1, forward strand.
GTTGCACACTTTTTCCAATGGTCGTTCGGCAGTGTAAAAGGGACATGTCTGTTTCTAAGTGTTGACCCCACGGCAAGTGTCTTTGTGTTCTTTCCTAAAGGTTTAGCTGGAAGATAGACATGCTACCTTTTAACGAGGGGAAAAATGCATTTTGTTTACCTTAGAAAAATTAGGGAATGATAGGGAAAAATCAATTAAGTACTTAATTAACTACTTGTTCTGTGTATCATTCATCGTTATCCAAGAAGCGTTTGATAAAATTTGAAAATCTGGACGCAGATCTAGAGTTGTTTTAAAATCATAACCATCGCTATTTGCTCACTATGCTGCCGATGGTAGAGCTTCAGGTCAGTGGGAAAGGCCAGGCTTTCTCCGGGGCCGCTGCCCTTATAAATCTCCGTCTGCTCGCTGCCCTATAATTACCATGACTGTAGTTTCTTTGTCTCCTCTTTCCCTCCCCCTGCCAAAACTATCAGAAGATAACAAGTATATCTTAGTTTTCCTTAAGGTTTTTAACCATTTTACAATATGACTTTACTTTTTCCTATGATAATTTGTTCTATTCAGGATTTTGGGGGAATAGCAAATATTCGAGGATTAAGCTCTAATGAAGCTCATTGAAAGCCTCTGCAGCACCCAATTTTGGCATCCCTCCATTTCGTCACTGAGGACGTGTATGTAAATGGTAACTTAGCCAGTGTTCCCCACGCTATCTGGCGGCATCTGCTTTCATTTGTTCGGCAATATCTTTGCACAACGCTGACCCACGTGCCGGAGAGCGCGCTGGAGGGGCGGGACCCTGGCGGGATAGAGTCAGAAGCCAAAGCAGCGCTGGTGGCTCTCCCTGTACCACTGTGGCTTTGTTGACGTCCTTGACCTTCACGTCTTCTCATCTTTAAAGCTGGATTAATAATTTCTCTTTTGTACATACTCACGCTGATAGATTTCCGAAGGCACTAGAACAGGAGATGCTCTAATAAATTTTATGGGAAAATGTATTGTTGAGTCTCAACGCATTAGGCTGCAATCTCAGACCGTTAACTGGATTTATGCTATTAATAATGGAAACTTTGTAAAAGTTGTACTGGCTGTAAATGTGATGTATACAATTACTTACTAATAATTACACAGTGTTAGACCAATTCTTGCTTGATATCTCTTAAGGCATGTTTAATAGACTTCATTTAAATATCCACACCCGCAGCCCACAGTGCCTCCTTGGAACGCAGTTGGAAAGAACAACTAACATTCCTTCAAATTTACTAGCAGGCAGAGCTATCTAGATACAAATACTTTTAATCACGCAAGCCATACTAGAGTCAGCTGAAATCAGTAACGCCCAGTGCATCCTCCCCACAGGCCCTCATTTAGACTGCTGACTCACCTGCATGCCACCTTTGCGGTGAAACGCCACCGACAGTGGGACTGACCAATCCCGCAGACCCTGGTTTGCAGGCCTTGTCAGTTCCAGCTCTCGATGACTCACCTGGTGCTCCACTGCCCTGTCGTTCAGGTCCATCTTTCTCACTTAACTCTCAGGTGATGATTGCTGTAACCGTCCTTTCCCCGGCACAGGCCTTGCCGTTTGGGGTTCTCTAACTGCAACGAAAAGACCGACTCCAAGTGCCTCCAGTGTTCACTTTTATGAAGGGATACCCATAAGCTGGATATGCTGTGACCATTTGCCTCACGCGTCCTTCGCATTAGCATCCACTTCTGCTGGGGATAAGAGAATGAGAGGGGAAAACCGACTCAATGCAATACGTTTATTAGAAATTAATAAGTATATTTGGAGAGAAGCCATGGATCTTTGGAGTTGCTCTAAACGGAATGTAATGCATAGATTTACAGAAATACCAAAGGTAGCAGTTGAATTTGCAAATACCTCGGGCCAGTTTTAAAGTGACGAAAGACCGTTCTGGGAAGGAAGCATTTGGGAGACCCCAGGTCTCTCACTGGGAGACCAGCGCATTCACGCACTGCCTGTGTCACTCCCCAGGTGCCATTTAGCTCCAATAGCAATCACGGAATGAGAATTTGACTTACAATATTACTGGTTACCTTCCCTGTCTGCGGAATAGTCCTTTTCTCTCGGTTAATTGAAAAATAGAGACCAAACACGGAACGTAAGCGGTGAGAAAGGCTGACGTGTAAAACTGCGTCTGCACCACACTGACGGAAACACAGCGGGTTCTTCCGCTTCCCCCTCCTCGGGATCCGCGCAGAGAAAATGCCCGTCGATTCCTGGGTTCTACAAAAGATGGGAATGCTTCTAAAAATATGATCACTCATAAAGGCAAAAAAATGTACTATATTAGTACAACATAGGGGATGCAGCCAATGATATTGTAGTGAGTCTGTGTGGTGCCAGGTGGGTACCAGAGATCTCGGGGGAGCATCCTGTAAAGTATGTGATTGTCTAACCACTGTGCTGTACACCTGAAACGGATGCCCCCAAAATAATAACGTCAGCTGTGATTGAAAAGTAACATTTCAAGGAAATCATACCATATGGTTTGTCTAGGAGACGTCTGAGTCAGGAATTTTCTCTTGTAAAATAATGCGCGTACCAGAAGGCATTGGTATACAGAGGGACAGTGTGATGGAAATTAGCTGCTTGCTCACAGAATCCTGAGTAGGGGGGTGAACGGTGACCTTGGAACTCTGGGGTCAGCTGTAAAAGCCCCTAATCACATGCTCCCAAACACGTCACTGGGAATCTGTGCTGAGTTTCTTCGTATGAACAATGAAAATATTCATAACCATCCCACCATTATCACAGAATTTGTTAGTATCAGTTACATAATTAAGAGCCTTTTTTAAAGGCACTCGCTTAGTTCCTATGGCAATGCCAGGTTTGATAAGGGGATAGTTCGCTTGGGGATGAGATTGGCATAATGCAGTTAGAGATCAACTAATGTACAATTTAAAATGTTGTAAGAAAATGTCAGGTAATCAGGAGATAATGGGAATTTTTTTTTTTTTGTATTTTCAATAGGATAAATATTCCTCGGGTAACCTATACTTAATGCCTACAGATTGTTGGTGTTTTTTTTTTTTGTTTGTTTGTTTTGCATAATACTTCTTTTTACAAACCTCCTTCCTCATTACCCTTGAATATTTTACTTCCATCTTGCATTTAATTTCTGAAGGCAGAAGTATGTTATGGTTTGCAAACTTTCTCTAAATGAACACGTGCTTGGATGTCCCCCTCAACAGTGGAGGAAGTTACCCCCAGTAAGCAAAGATTTTTACCCCATCTCAGCAGGGTCAGTTATAATGTGTTTTTAACATATGAGGTCCCCATAACTTACTAACGTTCTACTGCAAAGGGTTTCGTAGATAACCTTGTTAGGCGTTCATACACCATCAGGAAATAATACAGCACTGCACCGTGGCTACATTTTGGCTCTAAAACAAATGCATGTTTTCCTCAGAAGCTGTGAACAATAGAACTATTTCTCTGACTACAAGATAGACACGTGATACAGGGTGGGCAGATAATAACACCTGTCCCCATTTGTCACCACAGAAGTAAGTCCAGCAATGGGAATGCATGGTAACATTCCTTTTTCAGGATTTTCTGTCTTGAGTTTCCTAAAAAAAACATCATTTAACCTTTTTTTGCAATGACATGTAAGGTAACCAGGAAGTTGTAAGCGACAATATTTGCTCACCCTCTTATACACCCATATACACAAAATTTACATAAGCCTACCTGTAGCAAAAAAGGAAAAAAAAAAAGAAAGGGACCAATGTCTACAGAAATTTAGACAAAATTGAGTTCTAACTGAGTCCCAAAATAAGGCTAACTTCACCTCTGTCCTTTCCTTATGGAAAAATTACCCCATCATGTCTTAGCTGGTGCTCGGTCACAAGCAAAGAAAATCCTGAAAAGTACATGTTTATACAAGAAACCCTCCTGGGTCCTTGGATAAAAAATATGAACAAATATAAAATATACGTACTAGTATCGTGTGCTAATTTGCAGAGAATGTTTTACAAAGATTGTCAGTACATGTGTGTGCTCGTGCCAAAGATAAAGGGAATGACTTCCACAGTGAGTCGGAGGAATTCAAGAAAGTTCTGGGAGAGTCCAGAGCCACCATGAAAAGATGTAGCATTTGATTTAAGTTGAGATGATGGAAAAATACTAAAATTAGATAAAAAGGAGAGCGTTTTTCTTGCATTATTAGAATACACTTATAATATATTCTAGTAAGTGTATTAGAGGATCAGAGACACTTCCAAGGCCGTGACTAAAATGGCCTTAGCTAGAAGGAAACCTGAGGGAAGGAAAACAAATATTCTTCTAGAAAGTCAAGGTCATGGGTAAACTCCTTAGAAAAGATGGGCCTCCCTGTAGTCCTGGGGCTCCATGCAGCCAGGGAGCTGCGGGGAATGAATTTAACCCTAAAAGAGGTTAAGAGGACTATATTGTAAAAGGGTGCTGATTATTGAGGCACGTGGACCAATTTGGTTCTCCTTGAGTGTGAGTACATGGGCCAAGTTTGTTTTCATGGAGGGCATTCGGGAGCGCTATGGTGCAAAGCCAGGGCAGGCAGAGGGTAAGCTGCATTTAGGAGAACTGGCTAAGCAGAGAGAGGGACCCAGATAGGGACCAGGCATGTAGGACTCCAACACGGGAAAGTGGGGCTCCAGAAAGAGTTACCCTTCCAAATGGTCAAGTGTACCAGTCACAGTCACTGCATTGGGTTGCGAAGTGGTCTCCAGCAATAAACGTATTGACAGACCTCAGTTTACATAAGAGATCCTAAACTTTGCGATGTCTCAAAGAGGTACAGTTGCAATATTTGGAAATAAACTTCCTCATGGCATATTTCATTTGTAAATATGTTTATATGCACTTATTGGCATGATATGCACAAATATATTCAGTGCGTAAACATGTGGATGAAATCTGGGGATCTACAAAATACTAAAAGCAATTATCTATGTGCCCAGGACTCAGGAGTTATTAGCACTGTGCTCTTCATACAGTAGCCCCCCCTTATCCAAGGTTTCACGTTCTGCAACTTCCAGACTGCGGTCAACTGCAGTCTGACGATACTACATGGGAAATTCTAGGAATAAACAATTCGTAAGTTCTAATGTACCCGGTGCTCTGCGCAGCATGAGGAAATCTCGTGCTGTCCTGCCTGGGCGGGCGCATCCTCCTGTCCAGCGTCTCCACACTGCAGACGTCCCGGCCTTTAGTCGTGTATGAGCCACCTTGTTGTCGTCCCGTTGACCGTCCTGGAATCGCACGGCTTGCGTTTGCCTCACCCTTATCTTACTGAGCGGTGGCCGCCCGGTGCAAGAGGAGGAGGCTGGCAGCTCGCAGCTGCCACAGGCAAGCTGTGAAGTGCTTCCTCTAAGTGAAAAGGTGAAAGTCTTTGACCTGCTGAGGTCAAAGAAAAACAATCATATAATAAGGTCACTAAGATCTGTAATATGAGAAGGAATCTTCTATCTGTGAAATTGTAAAAAAGGAAGTAGAAATCCATACTAGTTTCGATCCTCCTTCTGATGTGTTCTGAATAGGTCAGTAGTGGCCTAAGCTAGGTCCCAACACCCATGTCCCTCTCCTCCGTCCATCTCGTCACTGCCCTGCACCACCGCACGGCATCCCAGGAAGGGTGAGGGCAGGTCCATCAGAGAGCAGGGACGGACCACGTCCACGTGGCTTTTATTGCAGCATATTGTCGTAGCTGTTCTACTTTATCAGTTATTTCTGTTCACCTCTTACTGTGCCTGATATATAAATCGAGTTTCATCAAGGTTCAGTATGTATAGGAGAAAACATTGTATATATATATTTGTGGATTCAGGCATTTGCTGGGGGTCTTGGAAGGTATCCTGTGCAGATAAGCAGGGGCACCTTATTTTTCTGTCTGAAGGAAAATGTTCTCAGTCAATATATATTATGCTTACAATCAGAAAATGTGTTCTTTTGTGAAGCCTGTAAATAAAATTAACCTTTTGGTTAGCACAACTCTAATTAGTGCTGTACACCCTTGCATCTTGAGTTTGCAATCCTCCATAGCTGATTTCCCCCCTAACTTTGGAAAGGGGTTTCGCAGCATTTCCCAATAATGATATATCTACAACTCTAGTATGTTATCCAGCACTTAGTAGGTTACCAATAAAAGTTGAATCGAATTCCAAATCAGACTGTTTTCAGATATAACAAGTTGCTTTTCTCCAATGTGAGGTTCACAGTTTGAAATTGCAAAATCCAAACTGCTATGTCCGAAATGCATGGAATTCATCTATCTTTCTGTGTTAACTTCACGCAGAATTATCACCGCCGGTCTTCCCGCTGCGGTGACTGACATCTGGAACTGGCTTTCTCTAGCTTTCTGCATTATTGAAGCTGCCATTTCAAATCCCATCTAAAACTGCATATTTTTCTTTTTACTTCTATTATTGCATTCCACAATTGCATTATTTAACTCTGTCAAATGCACTTGGATAGAGGTTTTTTTATGAAAATGACTTGCACACAAATACAGTGCCATAGGCATGCTATTTTGAAATTAATTTCCTAGAAATGACTGCCCCCAGGTTAGAAATAGTCCTTCATTTATTGGTGTTCAGCAAACTAGCTATATACAATAAAGACAAATATTTGAAAATATGGACAGATTTTGAAAATGCTGAAAGATTGAACACAAAGGATACTTTCCACAATTTAGATGATCTTAATATAATATGATTTTAATATATCTGTACTTTCAGCACATGCACCAACAATTTATTTGGTACTTAAAACAGATGATCTAAATTTTGACAGAGTTCTTAGCTTTGAGAGAAAACCACAGATTATAATAGCATCTTCTTGTAACCATTTTTTAAATTTTTTATGACATCGTATATATTTCATCCAAGATAAACAAATTATTTTCAAATCATTAAGTTAGTAATGTGGAAATAAACAAAAATGATCCAAATGAGGGAAACAAACAGGCGTCCATTCAGCGCTTGCTAGAGCAATGAAGCCTGCCGCTACCACCGCCTGAGCAGGGACGTGAAGGCAGGCGGGGGAGTGGACGAGGTTTACAGGAGAATAGAGGGCAGGCTCCAGGTATATACTAGGATTGGATATTGGGGGGAGTTGTAGGTGGGTTTTCTAGAGGCAGGACACTCTCTGTGATTGGCTGGGAAACCATATTTGGCTTTCTCTGGTCGGTGCTGAGTTGGAAGCTCTCAGTCACTGACGATATTCTGCCCTTCTCAGCTTACCACCATGAAGGGTCCCTTACTAGGAACACCTTGCATTAGTCTGATGCCTTTGTTACAGTCCATGAACCGACATCGTTACATTGCGATCAGCTCAAGTCCGCAGTTCGCATTAGGGTTCACTCTTTGTGATCTGTAGTTAGTTCTGTTTGCTCCGACAAATGCGCAATGTCATGTGTTTACATTACAGTGTCACGCAGAACAGTGCCGCAGCCCCAAAGCTCCCCTCCGTCCTACTCACTCATCCCTGCCCCTCGTGTGAACCTCTGGAAACCACTGATGACTCCCTGTTCTGAAGGCTGCTCTGCCTGCAATCAATATAGCCATTCTCGCTTTACTTCGAGTAGTATTAACATGGTATATCTTTCTCCATCCCTTTGGTTTATAAATAATTATGTCTTTGAAATAGGTTCATTGTACACCATTTACACTTGGGTGTTCTTTTTTTTTAAGATTTTATTTATTTATTTTTAGAGAGAGGAGAAAGGATGGAGAAAGAGAGGGAAAGAAACATCAATGTGTGGTTGCCTCTCCAATGCCCCTTACTGGGGACCTGGCCTGCAACCCAGGTTTGTGCCCTGACAGGGATTTGAACCAGCGACCTTTTGGTTCCCAGGTCAGTGCTCAATCAACTGAGCCACACCAGCCAGGGCTTGGGTGTCCTTTTTGATTCCTTATGTCCTTTGTCCTTATTCTTTGTCCTTTAATTTATGCATTTAGACCTTTAACATGTAATTATTGATATGGATAATATCTGTTTTATTTGTTATTGTTTTCTGATCATTGACTTCTGTTTCTTTCTCTCTCGCTCTCTCTCTTTTGGTATTCCTTTACCTTTTCCTTCTCTAGTTTTAGTCGAGCACTTTGCATGGTTGCATTTTGTCTCCTCTCTTAGCATACAATTATACCTTTTTATTACATCATCTGGGGTTGTATTGGCTAATAAGGGTATGTACCATATAAAACAACATGGATTTCAATAAGAAAGTATTCATCTGTGTCCATACTAGAAGATATATAATCATTTTGCACCAATACTTAGACTCAGTGTGACTATTAGCTACAAATATAGACAGAATAAGGATGCTGTTTTTGCAAGAATAAAATGTGTAGTGTTGTTGTTAACATATCTTAGCAATATGTTAAAAAAGGTTCTAAATAGAATAAGTTATCATCTTATTGAGTGTGTCTGAAGTTAAGAAAAAATTAGTTGTGTTTATATGCAAAATGGAGTAGTATTCAAGACTCAAAAATTATTTACATGTAAGTCCTCTGGGACATTCCACATATTATGCAGGGCAACAGAAAATTCATCCTGTGTATTGCAAAAATGGAATATCATGGTCCTACCCAAATATTCCCTTATCTTGTATTCTATCTACATCTTAATTTGTGAATACTCAGTTTGTTTCCAGGTTTTTTTCTAACACATACAAAAAATGCTTCAAGGAAAATTGGGAGCACATATTTGCTTGTAGCAAAAATTGCTCTTTGTGTGTGACAGAAATTGACAAACTACAGCACAAAGTGGCACCAATTTACAATTCCATTATCAAACACTTTCTATTTGGGGGACAGCTTTTACAGCATTTTACTTAAATGTTTTCTGCTCCTGTTGCAGCCATGACTACCAGGCAAGTTGAGCTGGAAGAAGGACTTGGGGCAGCTGAGAGGCTGAACTATGTAAATATTCAAAGAAAGAACTTTCCAACAGTGTAAAACAGCAAACACAAAGCCTCTGAATTGGAAACATGCTCAGCCCCTTTGAGGAGCAGCCAGGAGGCAAGGAATGGGGGCTGGAGTGAGGAGTCAAGTGGAAGGGGGCTTGGTAGGTGTAGCGGTTGTAAATTAGGCAGGGACTGAAACTCTAAGGTCTTGGTGGGATTTGAAAGGACTTTGGAATGTAGTCTGCCTATAATTGGAACTCGGTGGAGGCTTGAAGTTTCACATTAAACTTGTTATTGAATCCCAACATTTGAGTGTGCCACCTGAGCGCACTGGCCTAAAGAGATGCATGAGCAGGAATTTGCACTGAGCAAAGGAAGTCGTTTATAAAATGATTGAGCATTCCAGAGAGTGTGTTGGCTCACGGTCTAAACACTGAACTCCTGGTGGTGTGTAGGTAATAGAATGCTATATAGGACAGAATCACAAGACTCTGTGGGTTAGGGCTGTGGGTCATGTTAGGAGCTGATTGGTCAGAGGCAAGGGAAGGGGATGAAATCATTTTCTCAGGTACTGAGGATAGCTTCGAGGGCCTTTCTGGTGGACCTTTGACTGGTTTCGTGGACGGGTAGCCAGGAAGTTTTTCCACCAGAGGGCCCAGGAGCTGAAACACGCAGGTCAAGACTTGATCTTTACTGTGCCAGCGGTAAAGCCTCAGGGCGATTAGTCAGGTCCAGGATATTGTCTTCTGTTGTCTCAGGGGTTAGCAAGGATCAGGGTGAGAGGTTAGGTCTGTGACGTGCATACAGAGAGAAGAAAAGAAAATGATTTCTAGAGGTATAGTCACAATCAAATCAAAATCATGAAGACCCTCAATTTCAAAATGTCATCATTGATCTAAGAAGCTAGTGTCTACCATATTTTTTCTAAATTGTTCAAAAGTATCTTTAGAATTTTTCTTCTAATTATGAATTATGTACCTTTTCAAATTAATATCATTTCTTTATATAGATAATCTTAATTTTATTATAAAAACAAATCTATCTTGGCCATTCTTTTTTCTTTTCTTTTCTTTTTCTTTTTTTTTTTTTTGGCTACCGCAGGAATCCTACAATTCACCCTGTAAATGTAGAGACTTTTCATAATTTAAAGGTATATGTTCTGAGATTTTTCCCTGTAGGCATGTTCTTATTTAATTGCCATTTTTAATGTTCAACATTATACACAGAACTCACTTTTATAACTGGGTGATTGAGCAAAAAGAGCATCAGATGAAACTGTCTCATGTGGTTGGCTTTCTAGGAAACTATTCAGAATGACCAATAGGTGCAACATAAAATTATAAATTGGGCCAAGATTTAAATTAAACTTTCAAAAAAATCAGAGAGCTCAAACTCTGTACCAAGCAAAATTCTGGGTGTTTGGAACATATCAGTAAACAAAACAAAAATACTTGATTTAGTGACCATATCCTAGTAAGAACACACATAAAAAAATTTAAGCATAACGAATAAGTACATGGTATATCAGAGGGTTAAAAAGCAATGACAAATGGAAAAGAGACGGGGAGGGGAGGAGAGCTTTCAAACTTAGATAAGGTAATCTGCAGACGATGATGCAGCGGCATGCTGTGTAGCAGGGAACAAAGGCTGCCATTCACGTATTAACTGATGCATCTTAGATTTTTCACAATTAGTTGAAAAGGCAAGATACAGTGTGGAAGCGTATCCAAAATAGTCACTCTAAGTATATAATAATATATATATTTATTATAAATTATTTGTTGTAAAATTATTAAGAAAGCATGAATTGAAGAAAAATGTGCTGGCCCAGAGAGTTAGAGGGAGCTCCCAATGAATATCGGAATACATATACTTTGTTACTTTGGTAAATTAATGGGTGTTAATTTACTATTTTTTAATAAATTATAAAAGCATATGAATTCTGTTGCTGTATCAAATATGCTATTTTAAAGATAAAAGTATAATTTTCATAATAGATTATACAGTTTTATGTGAACTCTATGCAAACAAAACAGAGTATATTGTCACATACCTGCCCTCAGGGAAAAAAATCTGAAAATACATAACTTTAAATTATCAAAAGTCTTTACATTTCCTGGGTGAATTGTAGGATACCTGGACTAAACAGAACTTTTTTTCTCAAGATGTATTTGTTTTTAATAATACAATTAAGAGAGTTCTAAATATAAAGAAACAATATTAATTTGAAAAGATATACAGCCCTGGCTGGTGTATCTCAGTGGATTGAGCACTGGCCTGAGAACCAAAGAATTGCTGGTTCAATTCCCAGTCAGGGCACGTGCCTGGGTTGTGGGCCAGGTCCCCAGGTGGGGGACATATGAGAGGCACCCACACATTGACATTTCTCTCTCTCTCTTTCTCCCTCCCTTCCCTTCTTGAAAAATAAATTTAAAAAAATATTTTAAAAATTCTTTAGAAAAAGAAAATATATGCAATTTATAGTTAGAAGAAAAATTCTGAAGAGACTCGAATATTTTAGAAAAACAATTGGTAGTTACAAGATTCTTAGATTAATGGTGACATTTTGAAACTGAGGCTCCTCATGATTTTGATTTGATTTGTGACTATCCCTTTAGAAATCATGTTTTATTTCTTTCTCTGTCTATACACCTCATAGACCTAGCCTCTCGCCCTGATCATTGTTAACCTCTGAGACAGCAGAGGACGATGGCCTGGAGCTGACTAACAGCCCCAAGGTCTGTACCTCTGGCAGGGAAAAGAGAACATCTTGACCTAAATTATGTTTCTGCTCTGAGCCCTAAGGTGGAACCGCCCCTGACTACTTTTCCATGACGCCGGACAAAGGGACTCTGGAGCAGAAAATGAGAATGTCCTTCACTGTGAGAAAGTGCTCACATGAATTTTGCCTTGGATGGGGTGGCAAAATTATTTTTTGTAAATCAGCAATATATTCTTTGGGGACTAGGGGCTTAGTCATCTTTGTCCTCCTTACATCACAACATAAAATATAAATATGCTCTGACACCGCGCAATGCGTGCTGACGTTGCAGGTCAATGCGCAAGTGAGCAGTTGGCCAAAAGTGGTTTATTTCAGGAATCCTAAAGGAGTTATAAAGGATTAACCTTTAATTGTTCACAAGGATGAGCAACCAATGTTCCAATTAATGTGTGTTCCAGTTTTTGGTGAAATTCTCCATCTTGGCATATTTTTTGTTCAGTTTATTAATACAACTTTAAAAAATGTATTTTTGATAAATGCATAGGTTAGTTCTAAGTTTGTTTCTATTTTTTTGAAGAAAACCTTGGTAATGTTTTCATGAAACATTCTATGAAATATCAAACTTACATGAAAAATTTGTGAAGAGTCAGGATGTAGTTATCTTTCTTTGGGGTAGAATTTGATTGATAGAGAACTAGAGTGGGGGGTTGATATTGAGATTTATATTCAGAAATATATTTGGACTTTTTCCCATTTCCTGCAGAGCTCCCAAATCCCTTGGAATTTCCCTGAGTGGAGGGAGCTGTAAGGATGTCCTGGGTTATGTTAAAAAGGTGACTTTTAGAACTATGCCGAAGGAGGGGGCTGCTCGCCAGGGGAACAGAGAGTTGGAAGTGATCGAATCAGTCGTGTCCATGTGATAAAGCATTCACAGAACCCCAGAACAACAGGGTTCAAGGAGCTTCTGGGTCGGTGACTACGTGGGGGTCTCAGAGTGATGTGCAGATAGGAGCATGAAAGCTCTGTGCCATTTCCCGATACCTTGCTCTGTGCCTCCTTCCATCTGGTTGTTCCTGAGTTATATCATTTTATTATAAACTGGTAAACTGCTTTCCTGACTTCTGGGAGGCACTCTAGCAAATTAATCAAACCTGAAGAAGGGTCTTAGGAACCTCTGATGCACAGCCAGTCAGCTAGAAGTACAGGTGACAACCTGGACTAGCAATGGTGTTGAAATCCGAAGAGGGGGTCAAGGAATCCTCCAATTTGTAGCCAGTAGGTGAGAAGCTCAGGTGGTTGGTAACATTGAGTCACAACAGACATCTGAAGTGGAGAGTCGCCTTGTGGGACTAAACCCTTCACATGTGGGATCTGCTGCTGTCTCCTGTGTACGGGGTGTGAGAACCAAGTTACATTGCGGGACACCCAGCTAGTCTCCCAGAATTGCTTGGTGATGGTGTTCCCACAGCGCCTTTCAACTAACAAGTGTTGGAATGGGGTCCAAAATCTCAATGGGGACAAATCTCAATCTATTTGGGGTTTAAATCTGTTCCAGGCTAATATGCTCATATGCAGTTTTATCGTATAGCTACATATACCTCTGAATTACCTTCTCTCCAGAGAGCCCTTTCAGAGTATCAACTGAAAATCTTGAATAATTATTAGCATCTATCTTCCCTAGAAGGTTCTGGATTCAAATTTTCTTTTTTTTAGAACTATGACATTAACAACAATTTCTGTTGATTCTCAGTTCCTTTTCTTCTTTGCTTCTTTGTTCCTCTCCCTACACAACTCAGTCTTGACTACCTTGGGGATGTCAAATGTCAAGATCAACTTTCCAAATCTCTCTTCTCTCCACATTCTTGCCCTTTCAAGCCCTTGTCCTTGTCTTGGAATCTGTGAACTTCAGTGTTCATTAATACAATTTGTGAGATTTCTGAGAACTTTGCTGGTTTTTCTTTTTCTTGGAAATCACCATCTTATTAACTTTTCAAATGCTCCCTGTTCCAATATGTGAAAATACCCTGAAGAAAAAGATGTGGACAGAATGCAGGGCTCACTTCAATGAGTTTAATTTCTCCCCAGAATTTTGGTCCTTCAGGTCCTAGCCGCCCTCCATCATGTGTATTTTCACTGGATGTATGATTCTAGTTTCCATAGTGGTTACCGGAAGAACATGAATGTGCTACAAGCTACTCCATCACAGCAAGTTGCATTTGAGTAAAGTAACCATGGCCTGTATTTTCACTACAAGATGCATTAGCAACATTCCTACCTTTTAATACATTTTGAAGCAAAATGAAGTAGAAATACAAAATCAAAGAATAGTAACTGAATATACTTTTTGAATATAACTACCATCTATCTGTGAACATATTATTAATATGTAATCCTCCGAATTTCTAGGATGGATATATTTTTAAAAATGCAGCCCATTCATACCATCGCAAAGTTTACAAACAAACAGTAAGCAGTTGATATCCCATCAGCTTTGTTTCCACCAAGATGAGAAGTTCTACAAGTGCATCAGTGCGTATGAGTTAGGAAAAGTTAGTTAGACCACACTTAATAAGGTTTTCTGCAACTTCTGTCTTTTTTCGATGGTCCATAAATACCAAACACCTATCAGTCAGAATGCTCCTTGGTAATGAATGCCTTGTTGAAATGAGGACGCCCCGTCGGCATATGTGAGAGGGGCCGTAATTTTAACTTTCATTCAATGTCAATTCAATTTCAGTATCCTTCCCACACCTAGTTTATGGGTAGTGCAAATTACAGCATTGATGTGTTTGCTAGGGTAATGGTGATGATGTGCCATTAATTCCCCAGAGCGTATCATATTTTCTGAACACATGGTATGGGGAAGGTCACATTGAATTCATCCCTTTACACTTCTAAAAATAAGCCACCACCACAAAGCGGCTGTATAGCAGGGGAAAGACACAGAGCGAAATTGTGAGCGTCCTGTATTTATCATCATGGTCTTCCATAACTTCCCTCAGGGAGTTTGCGCTTAGGTGATCACTTCTTAAAATGTGGTTCTATTCGAGCTTGATATTTTTAAAAGTAGGAGAAAAAACAAAGAACGTTGGCTGGTCAGGTGTTCTCAGTTTATTAGACTATCTCTACTTCCCTCAGGAAAAGACAGAACGACTAGCTCTCACTTGGACTCTCAATCCCCACAATAACACGGTCTCTGCTGTTCCCACAGGACTGCTTAGACATCCGCAAATATCTCTTTATAAAAAGGTTATTAGAAAGGTCAAATTGTAGTGAACTTTTTTTGTTTATTTAAGAAGCCTAAATACTTGGACCGGTAATATATGTCTCACCTATTTATGGAAGAATGTATGCAGTGCATCGCGAGATGGTTCATCTCATCCTTTAGCCTGGGGCAGTGGCTCTGAACCAGCAGTGAGCTTGCCCTGGGGAAGAGTCTGCAGGCTTTGGAGATGCTTGGTTTTCATCACTGGGGCGGGGGAGGGGGGGTAGGTTGCTGCTGGTATCTGGGGTAGCGGCCGTGATGCTGAGCCTTTGACAGTGCCCAGGACCAGCCCCACCATAGAGCAGTATCTGGCCCCAAATGCCAAGAGTGCCAAGGCTGAGAACTCTGGCTTAAGAAGAATGATTCTGTTTCCCATAATTTGGATGTGTGATACCAAGTGACTAAGATAACTACTGTTTGCATGGAATTTACAATTTAAGAAATGCATTTGATATCCATTGATTTATGAATTTATCTTAGCTTTCTGAAGTAAATATAATGAAAATTGTATGTCAATAAATGTAACACTTGGTTGAAAAGGAACAAGCATTTGAATAACACAAACTACAAAACCAACTAAAGCCCTGGCCAGGTGGCTCAGTTGGAGCATCGTTGAATACAGTACAAGGATGGGTGTTCGACTCCCAGTCAGGGCACACACCTAAGTTACGGCTTTGATCCCCAGCCAGGCAGCTTGCAAGAGGCAACCAATCAACATTTTTCTCTCACATCAGTGTTTCTCTCTCTCTCTTCCTCTCTTTAAGCAAGTCCTTGGGTGAGAATTTAAAAAAAAATCAACTTAAAATGAGTAACTGGACTAGTCCTATATCTATTAGAGAAATTTAAGTTTTAGTTTAACTATAAGAATGAAAATTCTAGTACCATATAATTTCACAGGCAAATCCAGGTCATCATTTAACATAGAAGATAATACTATACAACTGTCTGCTAAATTTTGAGGAGGTAGACAATTCTTCTGTACTCATTTTTCTGATATTATACTAGTACTAAATTCAATTGCAATATTTCAACATTTTCTTAACATTTAAAAATTTATTCTTGGATTTCTTTTTTAAATAGTGAGCAGTCTTAATCTTTTACATAAATTTGTGATTCCTATTTAATCACTGAAAAGCATTTAGATACAAGGGTTTTTGGTGAGTCTGTTGTGGGTTCTGTGCCTGTTCTACTAGTGTGTATTGCTTGTTTGAGTTTTGAGAAAACTTGTCTTTGTCATGTGTAGGTTTCTAGACTGAGAGGACTTATATGTGGAAATGACGATTAAAAACAATAAAATAAGCCCTGGCTGGTGTGGCTCAGTACATTGAGTACTGGCTTGTGAACTAAAGGGTTGCCAGTTCAATTCCCAGTCAGGGCACGTGCCTGGGTTGTGGGCCAGGTCTCCAGTAGGGGGCGCATGAGAGGTGATCACACACTGATCTTTCTCTTCCTCTCTTTCTTCCTCCTTTCCACCTCTCTAAAAATATGTAAATAAAATCTAAAAAAAGAAAAAAAAACAGTAAAATAAAAGTAAAAAATCCTAGCTATCACAATGACTGCATGAGAGTTTCACATTGTGTCCTAGAGGAGTGGATGAGAGCGTGTCTGTGCACAGTAAGGAGAGGAGGCGGATATCTGGAGCACAGGTAGACAGCCTGCGGTATCATCAGGACTGTCCTGCTAGTATCGCTGGATTTTCCGAGAAACATGTGATTTCACTGCCCTGCTCCATGGAAGACCCATAAAATGTGAGTGGAAATGACATTTGTCAGGTCCAGTTGTGAAAGGGAAGAACCCATGCACAGCCTCTCAGTCTTTCCGTACGCCCTGACAGCAGGCATCCACTCCACACAGTGTCTGCCTTGAGAACTCGAGTTCTGGAGAAAGTGCACAGCGCAGAACCCCAGCTCTGACTACCCTTCATAACGTGTGGTTTTAGGAGAGAGAATTGTTTGCTTTTCAGCCAGTAAGTTTTTCTATATATATTTTAAACTACAGCCTGATTTAGTTTATCCTGATAGATGCAATTTATTGAAAATTACTCAAGGCAGGGGAAAGTGCATATTTTTATCGAGCCCTACTTCCCAAGTTAATTATTAAAGCATTAGTCACAACTTAACAATAACATTTTATCCAGACCTGCCTCTTTAATTATCACTGCATGTAGAAGAAACCGTTAGCCTTGGACCCCCTTTCTTCCATGGTTCATATTAAGGAAAACACTGCCTTAGGGAAGGAAGGCTTTGCTACGGAAAGACAGAGTGCACCGTGCACTTCAGTGTAAGTGAGCAGCCATGAGCGTCTGCGTGCCAGGACGGCTGTGCAAATTGTTAAAGTCATACATTTTGTGCAAGATGTTGAAGTGATACATTTTGCATAGTTTTTTTTTTTTTTTTTGTTCCAGTGACAATGTTGTTTTTAGACACGAAAACCTAGATGGTGTATTTCCCATTTACCTGTGAGTCCCAGTGAGAAGCAATCGGTAAAGCAATTGCAAAATATCTACCAAGAGAGTACGGAACAGAAATTACAACTTCATGGTAGCTATCCATTTTATTGGTGAAGAAAACAACCACTACTCATTGGTTTAGGATAGAAATCTTTTTGCTCCAGATTTCCTTAACAGGAAAGTGTTCTTGAGATGTTTCAAAAAGGGTAGTGAAATGGAGAAATGTATGTTATTGGATGTAAATCAGCCTCTACAATTATGTAAGTTGCTTCCTAGAACTTAATTCATTAGTCATACTATTTAGGGAAAGCAAAAATTTACTAAGACAGATCAATTTTGAGCAGTAAAAGTTAAATTTAGTTTATCAAGAGACTACCAGCTTTTTAATTAAAATGGTGTTATATGTTTCTCCAATAAAATCATATGCCAAATAATGTTTGAATTGACCAGATACTTAGCATTAAAATCCCTGAAAGTGCCCTTCGATTTACTAGGTATTTATAATGGTTGGTTACCTGTGAAAGAGGTTGAGATTCAGTAGCATTACATAAATTAATTGTTATGAATGGAATAATTTCTAACATTTCAGTTTTTGCATAAACATCAATTTGGTTTGATCACAAATGAAAAATGGGCCTCAGAGTTTTTTCTCCACACCGTTGAAATAAATTTCTAAGGAATAATTTTATTTTTGATCTGGATTGTTTACATCAGATGTGTCTTTAACATGAAAATATTTGAAAACAAACGCAGAATGTCCAGAAGCCTCATGGTGCTTTAAGCCATCTGACCTGGCGGTGTTTTCCAGGGGGCAGGCCCACGTGGCCCGCTGCCAACCTTGTAAAGAGTAGCATCATACGGAGCTGCTTTCGTGTTTTTGATACCTTATTGAACATTCTGGTTGCCATTAGGACAATTTAATGCCTCATGCCATGCAGCGGAGTCAAGCACCTCTTATTCAGCTGGAGAGTTCAAATGCAAGCATTCAAGCGAATGAAGGAAGACATTTATTCTTCTGTACGGGAACTTGGTATACCTATGCGAAGTGCATTGTAATCATTTTAGCAGGAAGTCCAAGTTATGTTGATCAAAGTACCCTTGACTATAGAGAGAGTACTTTGACAATTGTAGCTATCAGAGAGAATTGTAATAAATACACAATGGCAACACAGGCCGGAACTCGGAAGAGCTGTGTCAGGAGAGGACGGAGCAGAGGATGGACGATTCGGGAGACTCGAAGTGCTTGTCTTCCTGGCTTCAAAGAAGATTCCAAGATGTTAAGATGCTTTAAAGTTACCATTCCTAAATTTTAATTCCACCGTAAAAATTTCTCTTTAAATAAAGACACATTCACAGCTTCTTTTCTTGTAGCCTTAAAGCAAGTTTAACAGGAAACAGCCTTTACTGGTGATTTCCCTCATGCTTCAGCAGAGAAGGTGCAATACCCGTGTTGACACACTAGACTTTCCATGGGGAGTGACTGTCCACAGTAGGAGGGAGCCTAGACAAGGAAGGGGGGCATCTTACCCCCTTGGTGGAGCTTTCAGGTGAGGACGTCAAGCAATGATGGGAATGCATTCTGACTACGCTTATTCGGTCCAGGCTGCTCATATAAGTCAAATGGCGATCAAGTAAATGACTTGATTTTACAAATATCTACCAAGATAATACTTTATATTTAATGCTTAATTTATGTGTCTATACATTTTTACCAGGCCAAAGAAGCTAAAAAGAAAACCTTCCTGCAAACTTCCAGAATGGTCCTTGTGGTGGCCGTGAGAATTCCCGACGTGGTTTGTTGCTATGATGTCAAAGGTGATACCTGACCCACCACCTCGGGCTGCTCCCAGCCAGTGATGGTGGTGGCAGAGCTCGGAGGACAGGCCCATCTCTGTGGGACTCCCTTGGCAGGCTGTTTTGAGTGAATGACCCGCGTGGGGGATACCATCACTTTACCAGAATGGCGCTGCAGTCTCATTTCTCTCCCAGCCAATCCTTCTTCCTCCCCACTTCCCCTCGCAGGCATCAGGTTGGCGTTGTGGTCCCACAGTTCTCCCTGGCAACTTCCGATTCCTCACCATCCTCAATCCCAGGTACTTCCCCCGATAAAGTCTTGCAGTTCAAATCCCACCTTGCCATCTGCTTCTTGGATGATGGAGACCGATGTATCATATAAATCCTCAGCAAGCATCTGAGAGGCAACACTTTCTTGAATTTTCATTGACTGTCGTTGATTCCAAATAATGCTAGCATAGATCTAAAAGACTGGTTTATTCACCATGGAATACTTTAGGATACATGGTGTGACTTAAGTGCATGTTAGTCTCTTTAATCCATAATCCAATGTTTTTTAGTTAAATTTTGTTAATACCATTCATAAACTGATGCTTCAGACATGCTTAGTGGGTATCTAAAACTTTCTAAACAAGATCCACACTCCAGAGGTGGACACAAACAGTGATCTCAACACAGCTATCAGAACCTGCATGAGAACATTCATTCATTAGCCTGGCGAAGTTCAAGTAAATGAATGGCATTCAAGAAATTTGTTTTGCTCAGAGTATATAGGTATATGGATCTTTGCATGATTGTTATTAGCCCAGAAAGTCAGTGTCATCTTAGAACTACCTCCTGCTTGTAACACTGTCCAGCCCCAGCCACCAATGCCTGTAAACTCAATGGAGGAATCTTTCCTTATTTCAGTGGAGTATTCCCTGTTTCTTCATCACAATAGTTGGCTTGTATGTGAACTTTTATTTAGTTACGTGGCTTTTAAAGAACAAAAGGCCCTCAATGCAGATGAACCAGCGCATAGAAATGTGCTGAAGCAGCAGAGCACCGGCCTCTGGGGTGAATGAACAGCAGGGGGAAGGCGGAGTTGGGGTGGGGCGAGCGAACAGCAGTGTAGGGATGAAGGGAAAGGGTGTGTCTGCACGGACCCTACGTCCCTCTGTGGTCCAAGATTGTGGGAACAGGGTGCTGGGGAGTTGTCCGGTGGAAGGATAAATGTGAAGTTTGAAAATAAGATGCTAAACAGATCACATTTATTGGTAAGACAAGGGCTAGGGTTTGGAAAAAGGTTGGTGGGAAGTGATGAAGGCTGTTGGAGGGGAGAATTCAAAGTACTAAGATCGTCTATGTAGAAGTTGTTAAGAATTATGCTGAATCTTCTTAGAGAGAACTGAAAAATCTCATTGTAGAGAGTAGCAGTATAGTAAGTTGAAATCTTCAAAATATGAGAAGAAACAGACCAGGTTCTGTAGCTGCCTGTGTCAAGAAGAGCTATGTGAGGTGTGAAGAGCTATCTGAGGTCGTGGCCCTTCTCTGCAAGGCGCTCACTTCTAGGAGTGTGAGAAGGCAAAGAAGCTTGAAAGGCTGCTTGGGAGGTGGTATGTTTATGGAGAGCTAAGTTTGTTTAGAGCAAGAAACTGAATAAAATACTTACAAGTAGTGTTTGGAGGGATTGTGCTAATGACTGACTATTCCAGGAAGAACAATGGATGGGCGCAGCTCTGTGATGTGGAAGTCTGGTAATGGGATGATCTAGGGGTCTCAGAGTCCTTATGCCATAAACAGGGTTAGATTGGGTCATCTCACCCGATGACCCCAGATGATGGTGCTAAGGCTCTTAGGATGGCAGGTAGAAAGTAGAGGCATAGAGGTCCTTCCAGGTCATGCAGATATCTAGAACCATCTTCCCTCCTGACAATGGTGCTGTGGAGGCTGACAGGAGGGAGGCTCACCCCCAACACCAGGTGTTCTAGACTTCCTCCTCTGTCCTATTAATGGGAGGGCGGAGTCTAGGGTAACAATGGTCTTATCCATGTATCTCCTCTTCCTTCTCTCACTAAAGGACATTTATGAAAAAATAGCCTCACAAAGTTTTAAAGCTAGTTAGTTAGAATTAATTTGCAACACCATCTAATCTTTTATAGTACAAGCAAGCAAAATATTTGCTTTTAGCAAAAAGAAAAGTGACGATTTGTAAGCATGAGCCGGGTGCCTATAACAACTTTATTTATATTATGTACTTGAATATTCATGACAATCCTTTCCATTTTACACATAACAAAAACAACAAGTTGCACAACAAGTTTTGTTGCATATCTTAAATGTGGAAGAGCCACAGTTGAAATCTATTCCCGTGCTTTTCCACACCCACCTTTCAGAGACTGGTTAACCCACCATCGGTCAATTCTTCAGCTGTAGTTCCACGCACTGGCTCCATTTTTGCACAGACAAAAAGCTGGTTTTATAAGCTCCATAGTAAAAAAAAAAAGGCATAAAAACATTCTGGAGATCCTTTAACAATTTCAGCTACCTGATGGGAAACAGGCCAAGTGTGAAAACTATCACCCCATTCCTTCACCGGCATGGCAGTGATAAATGGTTTGCATTTTTTAAAGAAGAAAACATCCTCAACAGAACTATTAAAAGGAGAAAGTGACAGGGGGTCATAACCAGGTTCCTTGAAACACTTTAATATGTTTCCAACTTTCACCGAATTGCCAAAAATGATTTCCATGAAGGGTTTGTTGCAGGAGGCACTATTTTGTTAACTATTAATTGGTGCCCTGGGGACAGAAAGGTCCTTTGGAAAGTTACCTTGGACAGTTGCCTTTGAAAATTTGTTACACGTTATCATGTGAAGTTCTGGATTGTAACTTTTGGAACTAAACCTAAATTTTTCAACTAAAATAACCTTTCTTTGCACTTTGCAATATTTTCCTTTAAAATCTAAACCCTGATCCCACTCTATGCATTTTTTTCCCCAACATTATTTTGAGAGGCGCTAACCGAAGTCTGACAAGATCAGCTACTTCTAAAGCACAACTGGGCCTCAGCAGCGCTCTCGGCTGCCTTCAGCGGCTGGCCTTTCGCATGGGCTCCTTCGGTTCCCGCCGCCTCCCACAAACCAAGGCATTGTAACTGGGCAGCATGAGGTAAGAACCCCAAGGACAAAGTGCCCCTGAAGGGAAAATAAGTCACATTAAAATGTGCCCTTTATAAGTATTTCAGAGAAAAGTAATGTAGAGGGCCACTGACATTTATAAAATCAGCTAAAGTTCTGAATAATCAAAAGAATGGGTATGTTTGAAATGAATTAAGAAATGCCTTTCTTAGAATAAACAAATGGGACCTCATCAAATTAAAAAGCTTCTGCATGGCCAAAGAAAACAGTATTAAAATGAAAAGAGAACAAATCATATGGGAAAACATATTTGCCAAAGATACCTCAGACAAGGGTCTGATCTCCAAAATATATAAAGAACTCACACGACTCCACTCCAGGAAGACAAAAAAACCAATTAAAAAATGGGCAAAAGACTTAAACAGACACTTCTCCAAGGAGAACAAACAGAGGACCCAGAGACATATGAAAAGATGTTCAGCATCACTAGCCATCAGAGAGATGCAAATTAAAACCACAATGAGATACCACTTTGTGTCGGTCAGAATGGCCATCATAAACAAATCAACAAACAAGTATTGGAGAGGATGTGGAGAAAAAGGGGACCCTAGTGCATGCACTGGTGGTGGGAGTGCAGACTGGTGCAGCCACTGTGGAAACACTGTGGCATTTTCTCAGAAAACTAAAAATGAAACTGCCTTTTGACCTGCAGTTCCACTACTGGGATTATACACTAAGAGCCCTGAAACACCAATGCAAAAGAACCTCTACACCCCAATGTTCATAGCAGCACAATTTACAATAGCCATGTGCTGAAAGCAACCTAGGTGCCCATCAATAAATAAGTAGATCAAAAAAACTATGGTACATTTACACAATGGAATTCTGTGCAGTAGAGAGAAAGAAGGAGCTCCTACCCTTTGCAACAGCATGGATGGAACTGGAGAGCATTATGCTAAGTGAAATAAGCCAGGTGGTGAGGGACAAATACTATATGATCTCACTTTTAACTGGAACATAATCAACAAAAGAAAACAGCAAACAGAATATAACCAGAGGCATTGAAGTTAAGAACAATCTAACAATACCCAGAGGGGAGGGGGGAGGGGGCAATGGGGGGAAGGGTTTTCAGGAACTACTATAAAGGACACATGGACAAAACCAAAGGGGAGGGTGGAAGCAAGGGAGAGAGGTGGGTTTGGCTGGGGTTGGGGGGAGTGGTGGGTTGGAAATGCAGACAACTGTAATTGAACAACAATAAAGTAATTATAAAAGAAAAAGAAATGACTTTCTTTATAGGTTTATTTTATATGCTGTAGTAGCCGTGTAGATAACGCATTTATAAGTAGAATAAGTCCAGCTAATTTTGTGTGTTAAATGTAAGGTTTCATGTGGTCGCTTGGTAAAGCAGGACACACTGGGCTCTAGACTGTTTCTGTCTTAGTGATCCTTGTTTCAGAACACATGACACCAAAAGTGGGAGGCTTGGAATAATGCCCTGGACCATCTCACGTTTCTGTGGGTCAGAAACCCAGATATGCTCTGGCCAGGCACCCTGTTTTGGATCTCTAAGGAAGCACACAATTCTCGGAGAAAAGTCAGCACTTGTTAGTAAGAACATCCTTGCTAAGTCACTGGGCCACCAGGCGTGAAGAGGGGGCCATCGGTATGAAAGTCAGTGTCTAAACATGGATGCTGGTAGAAAGCGCACTTCTGATCCACACAGGCACGCCCTCCCTGCAGTGGGAGAGGTCCGTGGCTTTAACGTGGGGGGTGAAAACGTGCTATGGCTGTGAAACAAAACCTGTAACATCAGTGTACTTGAATTTTACATTGACTGACTTCCTCACCGATACTAAAATCCATTTCACTACTGTTTCCCATGAGTATCCCAGCCGTGTTCTGGTAAATTCTATAACATGTATCAGCAAGTCAGGGTTGCTGAGGGGAACTAGTCTGAGTCTATAAAAAGCCCTAAACATAATCCCCTGGTGTCTTGGATGAAAGTTTCCCCTGCTATGCCAATGGTGGTGTATCCGTGGGGCGGTCACCCAGCAGACAAAACTCACCCCCACCAGATAACAAAGTACTGCGAGGTTAATGTACAGATCTGTCGGAGGTTTTGTGTGTGTGCTTTATGAGAGAATTTTATTCGTTTTGTCTCTTTTGATATTATTATGCCAAATTTTATTATTTGTGAATAATGCAAGAACTTAAAAATATAGCTCAAGGTAGACATAGAGTTCCTGTATATGTCATCCATCAGTCATAAAAACAAATGTAAGTTTGATTCTATGAATTGTTAAATGAATTTATCAGTTCAGAGGAAGCATGTTTTGGGCAGAGAAAAAAACATGATATATATTAACCATTGCTATTGCCATCTTGAAAAGTCTTATGTTAACACATAGTCTCTTCTTCTTACATTTTAATTCAAAATCTAGTTATGATAGCTTCTCTTTGTTGTTATTGGTTCTCACGACATTTTTCACTTCTGTCTCAGTCAGTAACACAGAGAGCATTCTCCAATTTCAGGAATATGCCAGCAGAGGAGGGAACAGTGGGGAGAAATGGCGGTGGATGGACACCTGACTTGGGTGGTGAACGCACAATACAGTGAACAGATGAAGTGATGTAGAGCCGTGTGCCTGAAACCTGTGTAAATCTGTCAGCCATGTCATCTCCATAAATTCAATAAAATGGATAAAAACCAAATATGCCAGTGTCTCAAAATAAAATAAAAGTCCTTTAAAGGAGAAAGAAAAAAGTATAAGAAAGGCTAAGCGAAGATTAACAGATATCTCTCAGGGGAAGTTGGCCAACCCAGGGGCATGACCCGTGGAGTCTGACAGGAAACACATCTTGCCGTCGGCTGATTTTTGGGGCCTGACAGAGTTATGCCTTCTAGGTTTAAGGGCAAGCAGAGTCAGACTCTGGGAGGAGAGCGTTGCTAGGGATGTTTGGTCAAGACAAATTAGTGGGCAAGAAACGAGCCATTGCGAACACTTGGCCAATGCTATTTTATTATTTTAACACAATGCTTTTGAGGAAGGAACATGTGAATTTCAGGAGTTGAGCCATCACTATTCCAACCGTGTCACACAGGACCCACCCTGAGCCACCTGTCTAGGCCTTTTAATCTCAGGCCTAGGGAAGGAGGCTGTAACCTGGAGTCTCTTTGGAAATATTTTATGAACTATAACTAGTGTCCTTATCCACTAATCTAATCTTTCAAAGCAACCACATAGAAAGTGTTCTTTACAGGAAAGTGTTCAAAATAATTTGAGTCACATGTTTATGTTTACGTCAAGAGCTGGCATTGAAACTCGGCAGCACCTGTGGTCTGCATGCCAGGGGCTCCATTCACAGGGTGTTAGCATGGAAGTGTCTCCAAAGTCTTTGACATGAAACCATAGCCCTGACAGTAGGTGCATCAGGGGATGCCTAATGCTATTTAAAGTGACAGAGTAGTTTCAGATCCAAGTAAATGGTGCTTCATGGCATTTGTTATCCTTATTGATAGGGTTATTCCACACTTTACATATGTTTGTAGTATAGACACCCAGATTTCTTCTACCTGATTATTTAGTGAGCAGGATCGTTGGAAAGCAAATGACCTGTGTCTGTCCCATTTACTTTTTCCTACTCATACACAATTGTAACAACCCCTTAGTCACTTCTACAAAATCATTAAAAGTGATAGATTAAGACGGCAGGTAGAGGCATCATACTCCCGAAGCTTGCGTTCCGATTCTACCATTTTCTCTCCGTGCAACTTTGAAGGAGTTACCTGGCTTCTCTAACCTGCAGTCTACTCAGCCCAAACGTGGGGAGAATATCTACCAGATAGGACTATTGCGAGGATTAATTAAAATAATTACACAGAAGAAGCATATATCTTTATATATATAATTATACAAAAAGAATATATTAGGGTAGTTGAGGTAAAATAAACATTCATGTACATTTTCTTCATAAAATAGGCTTATATTATTTAGTGCACAGATATAGGGAAGTTTCAAGGGCCAGACTTCTAGTAATTTAATCCAATATCTAATGCATGGGCAAAATCTCCTACAAATAATAATTTTAAGTTCTAAAATTAGAATATATATATAGAGAGAATATAAACCTATAACATGTGTATGTCTACTTTTATTGGACATACATGTTATCTAATGCATTATTGTTAACAGGTAAGCAACCTAAAGTGTATGAGTGTATGTATGCATGCATTGATTTAAAGCTTTAGAGATCATTAAAAAATTTGGTACACTACATTAGAAAATATTTTGAAAAAATGATAATGAAAAAGATGTCCAAATACATGGAAATGGCTAAAGCAGAGCTTACAGGAAAATTTTTGCAGCTTAAATGTTCAAACTGAAAAACAATGAAGGTATAAAACTAATCATGTCAGCAGGCCAGTTAAGAGGCCCCCTCCAAAACTAGCAAACCAAACAGGAAATAAGTAGAGAATGGTAAATAATAAAGATAAGAGTGCAAATCAATTAAATAGAAACAATAGAGAAAAACAATGGGAGCCAAAGCTGCTTAAGATTGGTGAAATTGTCATTTTCTCTCTTGCAATTTTGAGGAAGTTACTTGGTCTTTGTAATCTGCAGGGTGATAAACCTCCAGGATAAAAGAAAGAGAAAAAAAAGAGAGAAGGAAAACACTTCTTGTTAACAATGGGGAAGAAAAAGAATGTCTACAGGGATTTTATAGATAATAAAATAAACAGATAATAAGGGTCTGTTATGAAACACTGTATGCCAATAAAGTTGACAACTTACGTGAACTTCATGGATTCTTCAAAACGCAGACATTATCGATCGGAATCAAAAAGAGGAAATGTAAATTGTCTTTTGTCTACTCACATAATTTAATTTCTCAATTCCAAATTCACCCACCAAAAAAAAAATTCAACGATATAATCAACAAGCAACCAGTGGTATTTATCGAACATTTAGAAATAAATGCCACCATGCATAGACAAACATTTTAAGAAAATAGAGAAGGAATAACCAAATGCCAGTGATTTATCTGAGATCGGCATTACTCTGACAGCAAAGCATGAAAAAAAAATTCATGGGAAAAGAAAACTACATGGCATTTACACAGACAAAAATTCTTAACAAAATATCACCGCGTCAAGTCCCCCAGTCTGACAAAGTCTTAGTCTGTAATAAACAAGTGAGATTTTCCATAGGCCTGGAAGTGTAGTTTAACATTGGAAAATCCATCAATGTAGCTCCTCATATTGAAATAATAAAGAAAGACAAGCATTTGATACTTTCAATGGGTATCGGAAAAGCAACTGACAAATGACACTGTCTATTCACGGTAGAAACTCTCAGTACACTAAAAATGGAAAGGAACCTGTTCAACGTAATCATGAAAAGTGAATATTTTCCACTTAAACAGTTAACGTGGCAAGAATGTCTCTTCTCAAAATGTCTATCCACATTGTACTGGATGTCTGACCTGGTGCAACAAGGTATTTAAAGGAAACAAAGTATTCAAAGGTTTGAAAAGGGAAAGCAAAAATCTGTTAGAAATTAATCATTTACATAAGAAATGTTAAGAAATAGACCAAAAAAGCAACTATGCCTAATAAGTGAATTTAGCAAGGTCCCAAGTTACAATGTCAGAACTATGTGACAAATTTATCAAAGTGCAGTCAAAACCAAATTGCAGAACACTGCTGATGTACATTATAAAGCAATGCAAATGAGTGGAGACCACACCAAGCCCCCAGACTGGGAGATTCGAGGTTGTTACGTTTTCAATAGTTCCCACAATGATTAACTATTCAATGGCATTGTTCCCTGAAACACCATTCCCTTTCTCCCTGTCTCTTCTATTTTATTTTATTCTCTCTTCATACCCAGAACGTATTATACCCAACTGTTTCACTTCATTCCTTTTCCTTTTGTCACTCTGCTCACAACTGGCCATTCTAGAAACCTGAGGAAAAAACACGGCACTTCTCCCTTTTATTTACCTACAATCAGCACATCTTCAAGGACCTGAATGATAAATATCTGGACAAGTCATTTTCCTGTCTTTACCACTGTCTTAGCCCATGGCTTTACGTTTCATCCATTTGTGAGGGAATTACTAAAACAGACTCATAATTGGATATCCTGCCTTGGCAGTTAAACTGCACTCCTTACTGTTGCCAAATTGCTTTCCTAAAATTCAGATTTAGTCAAACGATCCTTTCCCAAAAGACACTGGTGTATTCACAACTAAGTCAAACACCTTTCATGTTCTTGTTCTGCTTATATGTTTGTGCTTAACTCCTGATATTTTTCAACATCCAACTCAAAAATCTAAGTATGCCAGTTTTTTAGGCATTCCACTCAGATGGTATTCTTAATGGTATTGCACATAGGCTACCTTTCTTTTCTTTTACGATTTTATTTATTTTATTTTTAGACAGAAGAGAAGTGATGGAGAAAAAGATGGAGAGAAACATCAATGTGTGGTTGCCTCTCATGTGTGTCCCGCCCCCACGGGGGACCTGACCTGCAAACCAGGCGTGTGCCCTGACTGGGAATCGAACCAACGACCCTGTGGTTCACAGGCCAGTGCTCACTCCACTGAACCATGCCAGCCAGGGTTTAGGCTACCTTTCTTAAGGTAAGTAGACTTGCTTGTCCATGGAGCTCAACATGAGCACCACGTCCTTTGGGGACTTTCCCAAGTGCCTCAGCACTTCCCTCTGTAAAGCATCGGTAGATTAAGCTGCACCCTCCTGTGCTCCTGTAGTACCCTGTGAAAAATGTGTCATGGCATGTGTGAGAGTCTAAAAAATGCAAGGCCCTTTCACTAATAAATGACTTGATTCTCGTAGAGAGAGCGTGCCGTGGGATTTTTTTATTATTTTGTTTGTTTTTATCTATTTCTACCACAGTGCCTCACACAGAGTAACACTCAACATTCCTTGAATAAATGAATGTTGTAAAGACATTCAATGACAGTTCAAATATAAGACAGCATGATAGAGTGGAAGCTGGATCACTTCTGGCATCAGATTGACAGAAACTTGAAATCTGGCTGCAACACGTTCCAACTGTGTGACATTCTCTGAGTTTCGGTTTCCTTACGCCTGGTAGGAGAATACAAATAACAGCAAGCAACATACATCACCATGCTTGAGAGTTCCGTATCACTTAGAAGAGCCACAGCATCCTTTTCTCTTGCCGCTGGGAGGGATGCCCAGGAGAGTTAGCATTGTTTTTGTACAACTCCCTTTGCCGTTGAAAACTGAGCTAGAGGCATGGCTCCAAAGGATAAAATAGCTCCTGTCCAGGGAGCTCAGTTGGTTACAGTTGGTTAGAGCACCATCCAGAAACACCCAGCTGGCGGGTTTGATCCCTGGGCAACAAATACATAAATGAGTGGGACAACGAATCAGTGTTTCTCTCTCTCTCCCTTCCTCTCTTTTTCTAAAAATTCAATAAAACAAAGGATAAACAACTATAGGACCACTGCTAATGTACACAGACCACTCATAGGTCTGACAAATTTTAACAGAAAAATATCGCCCCTTCTTCAATTTTTTTGAGGAGCTTGAGAAGTGTAGGTATTAAATTTTCTTTGAATGTTTGGTAGAATTCAATAGTGAAGCTATCTGGTCCTGGAATTTTACTTTTTGGGAGGTTTTTGATGGTTGTTTCAATTCTTTTGCTGTTGATTGGTCTACTATGAGTTTCTAGTTCTTCATGGTGCAGTCTAAGAAGTTTACATATTTCTAGAGACATATTTGTTTCTTCTAGATTATTGAAGTTGGGGGCATATAGTCTTTCACAGTTTTCTTGTATGATCCTTTATATTTCTGCAGTCTGTGGTAACTTCTCTTTAATTTCTGATTTTGTTTGAATCTTTTTACTTTTTGCCTTAGTGAATCTAGCCAAAGGTTTGTATTAATCTTTTCAAAGAACCAACCCTTTGTTGCATCAGTTTTTTGTATAGTCTTTTTGTTCTTTATTTCACTTAATTCTGCTCTAATTTTTATTTCTTCTGTTGACTTTGGGCTGCTTTTTTCTTTTCTTTTTCTAGTTCTTTAAGGTATAATTTTAGGTTGTTTACTTTTTTTTTCCCCTTGTTAGTACAGATAGGCCTGTAATAAGAGAATAAGCATTTACTAGTAGAAGTTTAAATCTGTCACTAAGAACTTGCAGGTGTAACAATCAGCCATGAATTAGATAAATTATACATAAACAAAAGCTGAGGGAGAGAAGAGCCTTACTCGTATGCAGAGGCCCGTTCTAAAGATAATATCTTAGAGAAACTGCCTCGCCACCTGCAACTATATATATATAGATACACACACACGCACATGTGCATACATATATAAACATATACATATATGTGTATACACATATAGTACAGTTACATGTAATATATTAAATCAAACTACATGTATATAATAATAAAATAAAATATTAACACTATCTTTAAGAAGCCCTGTTTTATTTAACCATATTAATTAATTGATCCACTGTCAGAAAATATAATGTAGAAGAAGATAATTTCTGTTGAGTAGGTTTTTATATATTTATGTGTGCATTTATACATATATTTATTGATCACATATATAATTTAATTTGCAAATATACTGTACTATAAATATTAAAAGCCACTACATTACACAAAACAAAGCAGAAATTGGTCAACTTTTCCTGTCAGTGCCAAGATAGTAACTATTTTAGGTTTTTTAGGTCAAGAGTCTATTGCAAGGACTCATCACAGCCGCAGTAATAGTATGAAAGCAGCTACAGACAATTGAGGCCATGCATAATGACTATGAATGGCTGAGTTCCAACATACCGTATTTATAGCAATAGGAGGCCAGGTGGATTTGGCACATGGGCATCTTAATTTGTGATGCAGAGAAAGATTGCCATTTAATTAAATGTTCAACTGCTACTAATTTCCAATGGCTAGTTTTCATTAGTTTAAATGTACACATTTAAGCAGGATTTTTCTTCTCACAAGTATATGCTCGATTTTTAGAAAATGTAGCAGCGTTTCAGAGGTACTATTGCCTTTCAAGAAACTTCAGCAATACACAGGACATTGACTTGTATGGTTCAGCTCAGTCTGCAAAAAGCTGTTCTCTTCTACAAGTCTCCCTTGCTCAGCATCGATTCAACCACACATGTTCCTCATCTCATCGCATGCGCAGTGGAGGCTGCCATTCCTCTCTTCCCAAATGATTCTATTGGATTTTCATTTTGTCTTCACTCCTTTGTTCTGATGCTTAAAAATTATCTGTGCCTTTCATTTTCAAGAAGCGGTTGGTCAGAGTCTTACATGTCTTTGTATCACTCTTACCTATGACTCAATCTTGCGAAAGTAAAGATGATAGATAATAGATTGACAATCAGGACAATCAACGGTGATCATTCTGCATTTCTGGAGTTGTATTTCTGGATTCTAGTATTTTAAATTGTTTGTTTTTGTGTTGCCAATTGCTAAAGTATGTCTTTTATAGAATGGACATTTTGTTATTTACGTAGTTATTTATTGCCAATGTCCTTTATCATGGGGATTAGGTTACAGTTTAATCAAGATAAACTCTTCCTTGGATGCAGAGCTCCAGAGAAGGCATGCTCACAGTAACAAAACAAAACAGAAATAAAAGATGAAATGTGTATATTTATGAACAGATAAATTTTAATTATGTCAGACGAACACTACTGCAACTAGAATTTAAAAGATGAATCTTCTAAGTCTGTACAAAGTGTTGCCATATTTAACAGATTTTTTTTAACTAGGAGCCAAGTTTTACTGAGTCTGACAAAAAAGGGCTTAGCATTGTTTGAAGCATATGAAATAATGAGTATTTTGTTTGTTATTTTTGTTCTCAGAGAGCATTTTATTCTCTCCTATTTATCAGTGTGATACATGATCCCTCTTAAAAAATAAAACAAAATACTGTATGTTGGACTAATAGGAAAGAATGATATCTAATGATTATCCATAGAGAAAATTATTTTTATTATCAGATTTTAGATAAGTGATTTTACGCATGTCTGTAGTGAATACTGTTGGCTGACAACTAGGGTCAACTACCCGACCCTGATTTGGTAGAATCTACATGAAACATGCAATTCCAAACTGCACATTCTTTAGAAAACCTAGTCCTATCTCACTTTACTCTGCAGTTCTGACTGTCCTTCCGGTGGCATCGTAACAGTCCGTGTAGGAAATGCTGACCCTCACTTGCTCCCTTATGTGAGGTAAGATAAGCCCTCAGGACATCACCTTGAGCAGGAACTCTCAGGTTGGAAAAGGGTAACTGCCCTCCAAAGTGGGTCTGGAAATTGTATCAAAGCAAAAAACAACATCCCATAGAATGTCACATTCTTCCATAAACATTAGAACATGGATGCATCCTGAGGACATAATGTGAAGTCAAACAAACCAGTGACAAGGACAAATACTGAATGATTCCACTCTTAGGAACAATGTAAGTCAGCTCAACTCACGGAAGCAGGGAGTGGAATGCTGGCTGACGGGGCTTAGGGGGGAGGGGAACAGGAGATTGTTTCACGGGGACAAAGTTCTGCAAGAGGAGTGAGTTCCGGAGATGTGCTCTGTGACGTTGTGTCTGCAGTTTACCAGGCTAGAATTTTGCACTTTAAAATTTCTGTTAAGAGGATAGATCTCATGCTGTGTTCTGACCACAATTTTTTTTTTTAAAAAGCTTACGAGATAAACCTTATTTCTATTTGGTATGCCACATGTTACAGAAGTAACTAACATTTATTTAACAAACGGTAACCAGTAAAATTTCTGAATTCCAAAATGAAGTACGCGTGACTCAGAACACGCTCTG
This sequence comes from Anoura caudifer, assembly GCA_004027475.1. Classification (NCBI taxonomy): domain Eukaryota; kingdom Metazoa; phylum Chordata; class Mammalia; order Chiroptera; family Phyllostomidae; genus Anoura; species Anoura caudifer. Next base: position 99,458 of record PVKU01000188.1, read on the forward strand.
TTTGGTTCTCGCAGCATCAGCTGTCATCCTTTACCCACTATCATAAAAAAGCAATGAGCATGCCTACCATCCCAGTATTGCAGGACTCAAGTTTATTTCTGAAATTCGAGGCTGTTTCCTTTCAATAATGGCATATATAAACCTTGACAATATTGTTGTGTAGACATTCATAGTTTTCTGTTTCATTCGCTGTTCCTATTTCTTAGCCTCTCTCTGATTTGGATTGAAATTTTTTTTTTTTTTTTTTTTTTTTTTTTTACTAAACACAGCTGGAGAATCAGCATGAAACTAACATTAAGTATTTTACAAAAATAATATTTATGACAGAATCAAATGATACATTTCCTATGATCAGTGCATGTAGGTAGACAATGAACTCAGGAAAAGAGGAGGAAGACAGGAGGATTACAATTGCCTAGACATCGCCTTCGCTTTCTGTATTCTGCTTGATTCCTGAGCAGAAAGACTGAATTAAGAAGCAGCCAGGAGGCATAGACACCGTGGAAAAGCTCTTCTCCTTTTGGTAACTATTGTGCTTACTTGAAATTGATCATTTGTTCCATCAGCTAGTTCCCAAGCAGAGGGCACGTCCTTTCCACTTGCAGAACCCTCTTACATAAGCTGAATTCCTTCTTTATCACCTCAAGGCGGTAAGCACTTCATTTCTATTTTATTTTTGCTCTTTGTTAGGGAAAGGGGAAAGAATACGATCCGTTCATACGACTTGCTGGAGCCATCCGCATTTTAACCCCAGGCTAGGAGCGGACACCAGTGTGCCCTCACAATACGTCACACAAAGGGCTCAGTGTTCAAGACTCCGCTCAGAGAACCCAAAATAGCGCCCAGTGAACAGTGACAGACCAAGTGTCGTGGTGCTTAAAGCCGAAGCCCAGAGCAAAGTGACTCAGTCAGATCTGATGAGAAGCCAGGGAAGCAAAAGAAGAACAATCTCTTCTACTATTCCTCATGTGTTTAACAGGAATTTTGAACTTCCATTTCTTCAGAACTGCAAGAATTTGAAGACATAGGTAAGCATGGGAATAATCAGGCATACGCTGAACTATATAAATTATTTTTAATGTATATAAGGCCAAAAAGTACTTTGGAAAGCTCTTTGCCAGTGTGTACTTCACAGGAAAGAAAAAATTCTAATGCTTTAACACTGGGACATATATTTTGAACTTTCTCTAAGACAAATACATGTGAGAACAATTAGCCATCATTATCGTTCAGAGTGAGAAAAGGTTGCTTATATCTAGAATACTTAAAGCATTGTTTCCAGGAGATATGTATCACCCTCGCATCTTTTCCTTTCTCTCGAATTTTGGTTTTTGATCTACCACGTATGTTGCCTCCACACTACCAGATGATACTTATAGTAAAGTCGTCAACCTTGAAATTATGAGAATATTTACTTACAGAGTAAATATTTTAACATAATAAATGATTTATATTTAGGAAGTGATATAAGTATGGTGCAGCCTGTACATCTGAATAAAACTAAATGTTTTTTTGAAGAATGATCTATTTTCACATCTGACATACAAGTATGTAATTTTCTTCTTTTGCTATCAAACTCCCTATAGACATTTGAAAATTTTATAAACAAAATGCTGAATTAAGAATGTTATATTAATAATACTATTAAAAGTAAACTACTGAGTTTATTATTATGAGTATAAACACATACATATTGAAATATATATACATGTAATTACCAAATATTATATTCATTACATATCACAAAAGGCTATTTTATCAAATACGAAAGATATAAAAGTATATTAAGAAAATACCAAATTTGAAAGACAATTAAAATTGTTTCTAATTTGTTGAAAATGATTTTAACTAGGTTACTAATATTACTAAAGTATTTCAATGAAATTTTGCCAAAGGGATTTAGTAGATCTAGAATATGAAGAGCTAAACAACAAAAATATCTAAATAGAATGGCAAATTTTTTCTTTAGAGTATATAAATTTATACATCTATGAATTGACTTTTTGAATTTCTATATCTGTACAGAAGGTATTATTTATATAAAATATTTGCAGCCCTGACTGGTGTGGCTCAGTGGATTGAGTGCAGGCCTATGTACCAAAGCATTAATGGTTCGATTCCCAGTCAGGGCACGTGCCTGGGTTGCGGGCCAGGTCCCCAGTAGGGGGCGTGTGAGAGGCAACCACACATTGATGTTTCCCTCTTTTTCTCTCTCCCTTCCCCTCTCTCTAAAAATAAATAAATAAAAATCTTTAAAAATTAGATTAAATTAAATATTTGCAAATTTAGTAATATACACATTCTTGGTAATTTGCAATATCAATTAATATAATAAAATAATATAAGTTCATATAAAATATTATTAAAATCTAAATACTTTAGCTGTTTAAGTATGACGAGTATGCACATATACATGCTTATAATTTTTTGTTTGAAAAAGCTGAAGGGAATTAAGAATTATGAAGTTTCAGTAATAAAATAAATCACTGGGATCTATTATAAAGTATAGGGAATATAGTCAATCAAATATAGTAACTTATTAATGTAACACTGTGTGTCCACTATAGTTTAAAAATGTTTTAAAATATTTAAATTTCAATGTAATGTGAGTATCTCTGCTTATCACATTTTTCAACCACTAAAAAGTACTTTTCAAAAAGGAATAATCATTATAAAATTAAGTGTAGGATTAATTTTTAAGTAAATAGCCAGCTTATGAAATCTAGAAATTATCTGATATTTTATTCTTTATATGCCTCCTATGCATTCCTAAAATTTGTTACTATTCTTTTATAATAAATCTATATAAAAATATAGATGGATACTGAATTTTTTGCCACGCACACTCTTCAGATGTCTCCCAATGTTATGTTACGTTTCAGGTGTTATAGAATATTTAACATGTTATACAGTTTAGAGGGACAAATAATTCTCATCACCTACCTTTGTTTAGATTGGGTTTTATTGCCACCAACCTCATGTTTGAGAACCATGTTGATGAATATGAGGAAATGGAACGTTTACATTTTGTTGCCATGGCGATTTCCTTTAGTACGGTGACCTCTGACACCTGGCCTTTGATGAGGCATATTGGATTGAGGACTAAACACACAAATATGGCATTTAGTGAACCCATATGAGTCCTTCTTTCTGGCAATGCTGCTGAAAGCTCGCAGGTTTGAGAAACGAGTGGCTTTTACCAAAGTGACTGGAAAGAAGTTTGATACTTTTTTAAAATAATCCATACTTTTAAAGTGTTTGTCACCAGCTCACATCACCATTCATTTGGGAGTCCAGCAAAATGTTCTAAAACCTGCCTTTTCACATCTTACAACAACTCAATTTCTTTTGCAATGACGCGGGCCCTCTGGAACATTCTCATATGATTCACTAAGAGAATTCTTATCTTCCTTCAAATACAGTTCTAGCTCTGGTAAAGCGGAAGTGGTGTTGTCAGAAACGTGTTGCATTAATTACTCAGTAAAAGACATCCACAATCATCGAAGAATGCCCTAATGTTAAAGCGAAACCTAATGTTCAGAGACTGCTTTGGCACACAGAGTCTCAAGGAAAAGAAACCCAGGGAAGCAGGCCGCAGATGAGTAGGATCTTCCCCCAGAGGGGAAGGGGGGAGGGGAGACCAAGTAGGAAAAGGGGGTCAACTGTATGGTGGCAGCTGGGAACTAGACTTTTGGTGGTGAGCACCCTGGAGCACACCTGAAACTTATATAACATTATAAACTGATGTGGCCTCAATAAAGTAAAAGTTTAAAATGTTATTATAGGATAGTGACGTAAAAACATTCAGGATTAATACATCCACATTTTTATGTCCCTTCAGCCTGTGAATTTACATAATAAAGGATCATCATAAATGTGCAGAATAGTATGCTAAAGTGGAAATAATTTTGGCATACCAGTTATGGCTTAAAATAATCTAAGTAATTTTCTCAAAGTGCAAAACTTAGAAATGTCATTCCTATGAAAATGAGTAAGTTATACATAAATCACAGGACAGAAAAAGGCCACCGTTTTTCTGCTTTTATGTTGAATTACAGCTGGATTGTTTCGAAGAGTTTGGCATCTGTTTAAAAGTCTCTAGTGGAGATTCTGACACCCTTTGATAAAAACATTATACCACTGACATTCAAAGGCAAACATGGACTATCACTAGAACACGAAAAACAATAAAGAGAAAAGAACAGAGATGCATCTTTTGTTTGAATTTTAAAAGTATTATTTGTTATTAAACAAATACTTCTTGATTGTGCTTGAAATTGCTCTTGATCCAGCAAAGCAAAAAAAAAAAAAAACCCTTTTCCCAAAGTGACAGATAAAAAATGCAGGGCCGTGACACCACTTTTCAGCTGGATGTGCACCCTCCTTCTAGGTAAGACTTTGCTTTTTTCTGCCTCTTGATCTCTTTCATCTAATGTCTGTCGAATGTGCCAATTCTGTAGGCACATCAGGATCTGATTCCAAATGTCTTGGTTGGTAATAAATAAGCATGTGCATTTACATACATACACACACATGCATCTATATATTTGTCAAAGGACACATTTTAAATTTACATGTTTACTCATTTGATAATTTATGACCACATTAAAATGCTATGCCACTTTATAAAATATATATTTAATAAAGTCACATATATGTGTTGTATATGTGTAAATATATATGTATATAAGTTTTAACAGTTTAAAACACACAGCTCTTAACTCATAGGTATAATTTGTGTGAGATTGTGTGAAATTGTATTACAAAGCTATCTCAGAGTTTTTGTTTTGTAGAGAATGAAGAAACAAGGAAAACATGGTCAAGCTGCGTATGTGTGAGTTAGTTATTACAAATCTTAGTTAGATATTAATTAGCTGGCTCCTATATATAATGAAAAATGGTGTTAGGGATGCCAGATTTAAAAAAAATTAGGTGAGGAATTATTTCATATAAAAGTATCATTCCTTTCCACAGAATGCATTAATCCCCCTTCCCACAATAAACTGAAGTGGCTCATACTCCATCTAACCCAAATTGTTAAGATAAAAGAAAAATTTACTTACTCAATAATTCAGTCATTCAACCATATTATGCTGAATGCTTCTACATTTAAGCACTCAAAAAAACATGTTTATCTTCTCTGGCATCAATTACAAGGGAATCAGAAAACTGAAAAAGATATTCTTACTCACATTTTAAGTCCATTTTTATCTTAGATTAACTATATTTATGATAGTTTTCCTTCCATAAATTTATATGTATTTTTAACCCATCCTATCTCCCAAAGGTATACTTTTACTATTTTCTAGATTTAAGAACATCTCTCTTATTTTTATGTACATTTTATTAGGAGTTAAAGTGTTGTACCAAAATTCTATCTTGGGACATAGGGAGCAGGAATGTATTTGCTATAAAAGCCTGCCATTCATGTTAAGGGGATTTGAGTTTTTTCTATATTGGTTAAAATACTTTTCAAGACCATTAAACCTGCAGCTACTGTCTTCTGAGTGTGCAATGTAGTCTCATAGTCAAATATATTCTTTATTTACTACTCTTAACTTCCTTTTATCTTTATAATTACTCATAAAATAAAAAAATGTATTTACTGTAAAAATTTAACAGCTGTTTTTCTCTTTTCCAACTATTACATGCTGCCATTTTAGGTGTTAATTAATATCACACATGAGAAACAGCTAACAGCAAATTATTTTCTGCTTGCCGCCTCCTGGAAATACCACCAGGACACATGTATGCCTCTCTCTCTATCTCTCAGTAACTCCAAAATAAAACAAAACTTAATACTTCAACTAATTACCTAAGAAAGAGAAAAATATGCCATGTACCTCAAAGAAAAAAAATAAAATTGGTTACTTTCTAGGAAATTAAATGCCTTTATATCTAATCTTAATTTTAAACATTTTTTCATTACAACTCTGAACATAGAAGAATTTCTTTAGCTTTATTTTTTTAATGGCATAACCAAAACTGACTTTAATAGTTCACCTATTGTGGGTGAGCATGCATGATATGCTGGTAATAAATGCATAGGAAATGCATGTGACTCTGAGTGCACCAGACAAATTGGGACATCTCAGGAAAAAGAAAACCTTAGGGAAAAAGACTTTAAGCACTTGCTTTAAAAATTGTGAAGAAATGGCAGAAGAATTAAGTTCGTACCTAATATTGCGGAGAAAATGCGCTAGAAAAATCAAGGCTGGACGTAGACACCAGAAGGGATTAGCTGAATGCCACAGGCTGTGGAGATTTGTAGCCTTCATATCTTAATTTAGAAGTACTTTAACCTGGTCTGCTGTTTGAAAAAATGTTTTGAAATTAATATGCAAATGAACTTGTCCCTGAGCACATCCTATTTCTCTCCAACGCTGACCCTGTTCAACTTCTTGTGTTCATTCAGGTTTGGCCTTTTTATCTCCTCGGTTAAGTCTTTATTCCAGCTTTTGCCTACAGCTGGCCTTGGGGACTTCCTTTCTCCCCTTAGTTTATATAAGCTCACTTTGATCTTTGTTCTCCTCTTTTTAAAAGGAGGTTAATAATTAATGTCTCACTGAATTACTAGGAAGACCAACAGGAGGAGACATGCGGTATCTATGAAGGTGCCGGGAATACAGTTGGTGATTTCGTTGGAGTGCTAGGCTAGGTTACCAAGGAACCTAGGTCCCATTGCCAGCAAGCTCATACCACAAGTATTTAAGTCAGCGGAGGTGCAGCCCCCAGCTCCCCACCCTCACTCAGGGGTCCGAGCTTGACTGAGGCTCCACCTTCTCCTAACTGCAACTCTCGCTTGCCAAAGAAGGGAGAGGGAAAACAACTATTCACAGGCCTTCCCTAGCTTCCGTTCTGAACGGAGAGACGTCACATTTATTTAGATGTCATTAGCAAAGCTGGTCAGGTCGATCTGCCTGATTGAAAGAGGGATGTTGGTAAACAATGGTGTGTTTTCCACAGGGACTGAATATTTTAGTTTCTTTTTTATTCATATTTCATATTCTAGGCACATCTACTTCGGCTTACTAATTGTCCAGCCCTTGGGGGTAGTTTATGAAATCTTACAGAACTGAAGCCAACATTTTCTTAGAGCAATGGGGTGGGAGGAAAGGCATGAGGATAAAAATTGCAGTTCCCTGAGTCTGCAATCACCACACTCCCATTTGGAAACTTGGGCCGTGATTTTCGCAGGTACCTTAGCCTCAGCATCTCCAAACCTACCGTGGACACTCCCTACCTGGGCAGTCTTTCCTGAAATCCAGTTGCTCATGGAGTTTTGTGAGTTCTGTGTCCCGTTACTCACTTTTCTCTCACTCCCATCACCCTCTGTGGGGACCACGATCAGCTGAGTGCTGGGAAGCGTGGGCGCCTTCAGGATGGCAGTAAAGGATCCAGAGCGGCAGGGAGGGCGCGGCGGGGCAACGGTTTCAATGTCCTGGGATCGCTGATGCTTTTCAGAGCAGAGTAGAGGACTCCAATTCTTTCACCGATGACTAATACTGTATTGGAACTAATGAGTAAAATAAAAAGAAATTTAAATTAAATATAAAGGTGGACATTGAGAGGGAAGTGAGACAATAGATAATACAGACTCCCCAAGGTATTTCAGCTAAAACACTGAACATTTCATTTGAAACAACTAAATGTGTTTCCATTAAAGTATCCCTGCTTCTGGGCTTGAGTGGACAAGATAGTTATTTATTTATTTATTTATATTTTTAGAGAAAGGGGAAGAGAGGGAGAAAGAGAGGAAGAAACATCAATGTGTGGTTGCCCCTGGTGTGTCTCCCACTGGGGACCTGGCCCACAACCCAGGCATGTTCCCTGACTGGGAATCGAACCAGCAATTCTTTGGTTTTGCAGGCTGGTGCTCAATCCACTGAGCCACACCAGCCAGGGCCTTAAGTAATCAAGATTTTAAATAGATTCACGCAATACAGAGTACTTTCTTTGAAATGATTATTAAGGTTGTGTCTGTAACACACAAAAAAATTAGACTTCAAGGTATAGTCTATACCCAGCAACCAACCATCCACTCTATTCCTCTATAAGGAATTATAAAGATGTTTAAGTAATAAAGGGGATTGGTAATAGATGTTGTAAGGCCTTCATTTTTTTCATTTTATAAATAATCATTCAAATTAAAAGAAAGAAAGGAAAAGACTGACTAATTTCTCTGTGATAACATTGCCACTTACAGCCTTGTGGGCCATGGTTCACATTGAGTCTCTCGCATCAGACTCCAGTGTAAGAAGTTAGACATGCTTCTTTAAACTGGGGAAGAGAAATGTTTTCTCTTTTTTTTAGGGGCTGTTTTAGAAACCATAATTTTAAGAGGTTTCTTTCTTTCTTTTTCTTTCTTTCTCTCTCTCTCTCTCTCTCTCTCTCTCTCTCTCTCTCTCTCTCTCTCTCTAAGCTTTGGAACTTTCTGAGCATCACACAGTATAAGCCTCCTGAAACGTTCCCGTGGTCAGGCCCACTCAATTGTTTCCCAAAGGTGGAGACATTCTGTTGATTGCCATCTACTTTTCTTTATGAGAAGTGAGTGCAGCCGAGCTTAGTTCAGCTTTCCACAAGGCTTCCAGAATACATTATATTTTTATAAGTTTTCACAGATGGAATAATTATCTTTATGTAACCAAGAAGAGGTCATAGAAACGACAATTCCGAATTAGATCCAGTTACAAATGGTATAAGTGCGTACACTATAATATTTTCATCCGTTAAGTCATAATTAGTCTTCTTTGAAAACGTAATTGTTCTGAGTCACACTGGGATCATTTGCAGCCTATATATGCCTGCGCAGTATCACATATTGCTTCGAGCATGACAATTTTTATTTGCCATAGTCATTTAGCCATGCTCGGAAAAAAATATAATGGCATTCAAATCATTTGAAAATCCATGTAGAACACATGCACCAGGCATAATGCACCCTACGCTATTTTTGCAATAGTCATTTATCAAGTTTCACGTGTGTGCGCATTGCTTGCAGAAATAACAGCAGCTGAGTATTTCAAAGTTTAGAAGAACGGAAGTGATCAGGTCTTTACCACCTACTTCTAGGAAGGTATTCGTCTAGTTAGATGAGAACACAGAACACTTGGTAGGCGTCGGACAGTATATTGGATGCAGATTCTCGTTTAATCAAGATAACGCTAAGGGGTAGCACTGTTATTCCTCTCGTATCTCCCAGGGGGTCACTGAGGCGCGCAGAGGCTGGGCCCGTTGTCCGAAGTAATGGGGTCAGTGGGTGGCGACCGTTCTCCTCACTGTCATCCTGCTGCACAGGTGGCGCTGCTGAGCTCTCCGAGCGGCCTTTAAAACCTTTCCGCTCCACGCATTTGGGGGAATAACCCCAGAAACGATAGAGGTTAATCTCTTGATCTTCACCATGGTGTTCAAAACCTATATGTACACAAAATGGTTTTATAATTTATTGTAAAATTATGTATGTGTATATTAAACAAATAAATATTAAATATATGTGAGGGAAATTTAAATCCATGTATAATTCCTGGTTTTAGAGATGATTTCTGTCTGCATATGAGGGTGTGATCTTCCACATCTTCTCCTCTGTATTTATCTACATTTTTCCTTAAATAAGTGGTATTATTTTACATGTATTTATTTTTTAACCTAAGAAAGTGTTACAGCAATATTTTTTATTTAATCTTTATTATATATTTTTTCTGTTACCATTTAGTCCCCTTATATCCAAGCAATTAGCACCCTGTTGTCCGTGTCCATGAGTCCTTTTTCCTTGTTGCTCAGTCCCTCCACCTCCTACTCCTCCACCCACTAGCTCCATCTATGTGTCTGCCTCCATGTGGCTTCTTAGTTCAGTTTGTCCATTGTTTTCCACATATGAGTGAAATTAGATGGTATTTGTCTTTGTCTGGCTTGTTTCACCTAACATAATGTTCTCCAGGTCCAGCCATACTGTTCCAAAGGGTAAAATTTCCTTTTCTTTTTTTTTATGGTTGAGTAAAATTCCATTATGTAAATGTCCATAGTTGTTTTATCCACTTACCTACTGATGGACACTTGGGCTGCTTCCATATCTTGGTGATTGTAAATGATACTGCAGTGAACATAGGGGTGCTTCTGTTCTTCCAAATTTGTGTTTTGGGTTCCTTCAGATATGTTCCCAGAAATGGGATCACTGGGTCGAAAGGCAGACACAGTTTTACATTTTTTTGAGGTATCTTCTTACTGCTTCCCACAGTGGCTGTGCCTGCCTGCATTCCCACCGACGGTGCAGCAGGGTTCCCCTTTAAAGCAACGTTGCAACACCACATTCAATGGCTGAATGATGTTATGTGAGCATGCATTTTGAAATTTGTTTTTATTCGCTTGTATCCTTGTCAATTGTGAGACCAATTTTATGCATCTTCTCCAAATGAATAGGTTTAAGACAGGGAATTTACAGTGTTTTTGAATTACACAATGAAAATAAACATATAGCCACATATACATGGGTTTACCTCCTTAAATAATGTGAGTCACATTCAAACAATGTTTTGGATATTAGAAATAAGGCATTGCTTTATTTGTCCTTTATTTATTTTTAGAAGAACATTAAGGGGGAAAGAGATTCTATAAAAGGAAATATTTTCCAGGTTTGACTGCAATCACACAGGAAAAGAAGTGTAAGAAATAGCCTATGGACATGTAATGGGTAAATTAATATTAGATTACAAAATGGCAAAGACATAATTGAATTTTATACAAATTAATTACATTCACAACATATAATTAGAAATAGGGTCCAAAAGGATTTTTAGACAAAATCTTCAGTACAGAGGCATGCAAAGATTTAACCTTGAAATAATAAGGAGAAACCGTGTTTTGGTAGTTAGTGGAAGAGGGGAGAAAATGGGATGTGGTTTTTTTTTTTTTTTTTAATGAGGTTTCGCCAGTGTGTATTTCATCACTGGACTCTGTCTCTTCTCATTCTAGAATATTCTACACACAGGCTTAATCTGTCAGTGCTGAGCACTCCAAACCTGATGCTTCTTAAAGGACAGCCCTCCTCGCTGCTCAAAAACCGGGTTCACAATGGCCAGTGCAGGCAGGGAGTGGCACTTGCTGGTCCCTATCTTAGGACACCACACAAACAGTGACTGGAGAAGGCCGTGCTGTCCAAGAAGGCTCTAGAGCCCGTAGACAGGCGTGCTGACTTTACAATGCTTTGTCTGCAGCGTGCAGCTTTTATTTGTGACAGTAACTATGCACAGTTTAAGGAGAGTTCATAAATGGGACAAAGAACAGTCTTTTATATTCCAGGTCTGGGGCAAGGGACTTGTCACCAGGACCATCACAATTTGGGATTTGGAAGTGTGGCTTCCTTCTCACTTAGGCACGCAGCCTGCATCTGCTCTCCTTTATTTCTGTGTTTCCTAATAGCGGTTCTGAGAAAGCCATTTAAAAGTCCTCACTGGGAGTGTTGCTCTATGAGGCCGCCAAGTTCCCTCTGATTTTTAGGAGATGGCAAATAGGATTAAGTTTCTATATTTACCCCATCCACATTTCCCCAGCTTCAACCTTCGTCCTCCCCCTCACAGCCACCAAATCCATCATCATTCTGACTTATTTTTTCTTTTAAAGCAATCTCATGAATCTTGAGAATAAGTGAGATGCAGGTGTCCTAAAACAGGATAATAGAAAACATTTTTAGTGTCTGGTTTCAAGACTGGTCCAAACACTATAATGCAAATTATAGATCCTTATTCAGATTCTAAAGGGGAACTGGTAGTGACAGATATCATGTGTGACGTTAGCTGTCTACGCGTTTCCTTTCTTCTGTTCAGGAAAGCAGAGCATGTATTGCTCACTCTGTGCCCTTAAGATGAGGTCCCCAGTCCCACCTTTAGTATTAAATAACTGCTTAGTACTGGGAAGGTCCCTCAAACTTTCTAGATATAAATTCCTGCATATATGATGTAATACAATAGATGAAATATATTTTTCAATAATAAAACCATATGATTCTACTTGGGCTGAATATTTAGTGCTTATGAAAATAATGTTCTTTAAATGTTAGTAAAAGTTTATGCAATATGTTGATATCAATACCATTTTAATGTTATGCATTGTATATTTTGAAATATACTGTAGAGTGCAGTCACTCTACATTTTATTTAATAAATGTAAGTAATTGTGCCTAGATGCTGGCAACGAGATTAAACCAAAATACAGTAACTTGAAGGAGTATTAGCGTGATCTTCTTTTCTCCATACTAGAATAATATGCAGGTTTTTCTTTAAGCAGTCATGGTTGGAAAATAGAACCAGAACCGCCGAGGTAGGGCAAAAATGTCACCGCCCGTTTCTCGGGGGACCGTTTCAGAATACTAATTGAGAGCATCTTTCCTTATTAGCCTGGATCGGCCCTGAGTATTTCTCAGTCTGGCACTATTGACAGCTGCCAACAGGCTTCAATCACAAGCGGACTATTATTTGAAATGTTTTCTCTTCCCCTGAAATAGAAGAGTATTTTTTTCTGACCATTATAGAAAATTTGGAATGTGGAAAAGTATAAACAAAGCCCCATTATTTCATCATTCAGACATTGTCATTGCTATATTTCAGTTTTGTATTTTTATACAGAGAAATTCAAGCAAAAGGATCTGCCTTTCTGTTTTATTATGATCTAGGATTATAAAATTACATTTGACTTGTAATTTTAAATTTACTTGTGAAATATTTCAATCATACACATAACCTGAAAAATAGAACGTGTGGTAGAAAAGTCACCCAGATTTAATGAGTACGCTGTTTGATACGTATGCTTGAGATTGTTTTAGAGAGAGAAGAATGTGACAGATAATTCTAAACTTCAAACTTTGAACCACTTTCTCTCCCTACTATCTTGGTAATTATCATGATACATTTTGCATGTCATTTTTCTTTACCAAGAGTTATTTTACAAAATCCATTTATGGCCGTCTTCTCATCAGGCATTATCCAATTTTTCTGAAACATTTCTATAATTGGTATTAGATAGTACCCTAATTTGAACTCTCTTTTTTATATATGTTTATCTAATTAATCTGATTTATATTTGCCTCTCAAGTGGAGAAACTTGAAAGCTTCATCATGTATAAAGGAATAAAAACTGTTAGTTTATAGATTAATATATTTTTGCTTCTGTGAGACCATCGTCTCAGTCAGGATGAGAGGTAAGGTCATCAACCCACCAGGTTTCCTCATGACCCCAGTCATCCTTCCTGTCCCTTCCTCATCTTCATCCTCTCTCAACTACCAACCTGCTTTCTGTCACTGTGACAGGTTGAAATTTTCTGGGGTGACATATGAGTGGAACCGTATATGAACTTTTTGTCAAGCTTCTTCCACCCAGCGTCCTTACTTTGAGATGTTATTGTGTGCATCAGTAGCTCATTTGGACGTGCAAGGGTCACGTGTCAGAGTCGCCGAATCCCTGTTATGTGAGATCTTTATTTTCCACATCTTGCTGTTTGTGCCATCATCATTATAGGTTTTATTCTACATATGTTATATATCTTGTGATACATTGTTATTAATGCATAAACACTAAAAGTACTTTTAAAATATTAATAAAACAAATTAATGTTTTATATTTACCTATATATTTTATAGTTTCATCTCATTATATTACATTATGTAGATTCAGAAAATGTTTACTTACTGTTTTCAGAGAGCAGTTATGCTGTTGGTTATTGTTTCTACTCTGCCCTATATCGCCCTTGTTGTGAGGGTTGTACAATTAGAGGTTCAAAGGTTCTCTCTCAGAGCTCTGTACGTATCATCCCACCAGTCCTGTTATTTATGATGAACATTTATTAGATTTTATTACCGCTTGTTTTTCTGAAGAGGTTTTATTATTTACTCCTTACATTTTATGTTAGGAATTTAAAAATAGTGTGCCAATTTTTTTTTTTTTTTTGCTTTTTTTCCTCTCTTGTTTCATGCGTATTGAGATTCTTTTTTGGGGTGCGATATTGTTCTGCAAATCTGAGAAACCATTGACCATTCTTATCATTTTATCCCAATCTCTCTTTCTTCTTTTGGGGAATTCAAATTACATATTTGTTATACCACTTCAGATTGTTCCAAAGTTACTAAATGTTTTTCTGAAAATTATTTTTGCTATTGTACTTTGTACTTTGGCTTGAGTAATTTCTATTACACAGTCTTCATAACCAATGTGTTTTCTTCTGTAGTGTTCAGGATTTTGATAAAACCATCCAGTGAGTTTTGTTTTCAGATATTATATTTTCAATTGTAGGTGTTCCTCTTGGTGCTTTTTGAGTTTGTATTTTTCTGTTGTGTTTCACCATGTGGTCACTGAAATAGTCAGTTTAGGCAATAGTTGTCAATAACTGATAAAACTTTAAAACAAAGGGTGACTAGGAAACTCATAATAAATGAACCAGTTGATGGTACATGAATCCACTAATGAATCTTGAAACAAGAACAACTTCAACACCAAAAACAAAATGTGAAAAAAAAAATAGGTATTTTATGCCTCCTGGCATAATGCAATAGGTAGGACAGAGCATCAGCAACAAGTATTTTTGACAAATACTTAAAATTGCATCCAATCAAGCCTCTACTTATTTATAGAAAGTAAACAAACACATTAAATCACACCATGGGACATAGTTAGCAAAATTCTTATTGTGGGAAACTCCACAGGATAAGTCACATTGTTTGTCCAACTCATAAATTAGAAGAAACATTAAATTTTAGAGTGATAAAACCTATGGACTAAATGAGACAAAAGGAATGTATCAATAAGCCATATGGGGTGGACATAATTGAATCCTGAATCAAAGATACTTAATTTTAATTTGAACACTAGTTAAATATTTGATTGTATTAAAGAATTATTCATTTATAACATTCAAATTTTGATTTTAAATGGATAAATACACCCTTTTGCCAGAGTGTACATGTCTCTGTGTAATGAGTGGTTAATATGCTATAATGTGTGAAATTTGTACTAATATTAGAACATGGATATGTATGTAGATGAAATAAGATTGGCTAGCCTTGATAATTTGAAGTTGAGTGATGGTGTCTAGGTGTTTATTAAACTATTTTCTCTATTTCTAGATGTATGAAAATATCTTAATATAAAGCTAACAAAAATGTTATTTGCCCAACATTATAAGTTTACTTAATATTACTGTTAGTGATAATTTCCTAAATTTATGCAACATATCTTTCAATAAAGGAAACTGCATGGTCCAAGTGTTTTCTTTATTCACTAGCTATTAAATATACATAGTTAACAATTTCTAAATAACATACTTTATGTGAATCTCAAATAGTCACGTAAGGATGAGATTTATCTTCAAGTTTCACCTCAGCTGCATTTCCTCATGACCTTCATGAAATAAACTGATATCAAAGAACACATTTGCTGCAAGGAATTCCAGGGAGACCACAGCATCTCCACCACGTGTTCGTTCTTAATTAGGGGCTTTTCAGCTCTTCCTAACAGAGCCAAAGACCTGAACCATCTCTCAGGGGTTGTCCAAAAATATGAGGACATCCAAAACAAGATCATATAGGACACTCCTAACAGAAATGGGATCTCTGTGGCTTTTTGTTGTCGCTGTTGATTGTGACATTAAACTCCATTGTAGATTTGACAAAATTGTTCTTCTTCCTTCATGAATCCAAAACAAACAAATCCAGTTTGGTTATATGGATGTGCTCCATAGATGTGGAAAATATGAAGCTTTTCATTTACATATGTCATTTCAGAGAGAGCTGGTATGATCAGTCCAGGTAAATGGAGAGTTTTAAATGGAAAATTTCAAAGTTTGAGTTTCTTGTTTTAATAGCAAATACTAGAAGATACCTTTCATCTTTTGTCTTACATATTAAAAGTATTCAGCCATGTTTACCCAGACACTATAATTTTGTATTTACTTTCTGAAAATTGAGTCATTTCTTGGTTAAGATAAAAACAATTTCATCTCCTATCTTTCATGGCATAAAATTGTAACTATCATGCACTGACTTTCTATTCACAGTGTTTTGTAACATCAAGATAAGTGATTATTAAATCCCCTGTGTTTAAGGTGAATTGTCCTTTTGTTTACTTAATACTACATAAATGTTTGGAAAATTTTAGGAAAAAACATATTTCCATTGGTATATAGGAGACATACTGTATTTCCCTCTGCTGGGCTGGCTGCTGCTTCAGTGGGACAGTCCATTTGTTTGTTTGTTTGTTTTTATTTCACTGAGAGAAAATGGAAGAATTAAACAGGGTTAAAAAAAAAATCTATCTGCCTGTCAGCTGTCAACCGAGGAGACGGCCAGAGCAACTGCCCAAGCTTCCGGTGGATTGAACTACAGCTTAAACTGAGCAGCGCCTGAACAGAAATTTATAATTATTCCATTCATGTTATTGCTGAGCTACGAGATATAATTAACTAGCCTAATTGAATCATACATTAAGTGTGTAGTTTTGTTCCATTTTTTTTTATGGATGCAAAGGTTGTATCCTTTCTTTAGCCATTATGTGAGGAAAAAGGTATTTTTAAAATGTCAAATTGTGTTTTGTTTCTTGTTCTTTAGGACATGAAAGTTACCTAAGAGTTTACAAAGATTACAAAGAATCATCACATTTTTGTTGGCAACATATTGTTTCTTCTGAAGAGTATCAGTGGGAGCCAAAGGAGCGGAATGAATTGTTGCTTTTTGCTGCCTTTTATGCTGGGGATTCCTCTCCTATGGCCCTACCTCACAGCCACCGGAAACTCTAAAACTGAGGAAGTTGAGCACCCAGGGGGGTCTCGTTGGAGAGTGAAGCGTGACTGGGTGTGGAACCAGTTTTTTGTACAAGAGGAAATGAATAGGACTAATCATTCCATTGGCCAGGTACTGGTTTTCTGAAAATGGTACAGGGCGTAACATGTAAACCTAAACAAATGAGTCAAGACAGTTTTGGCATTTGATGAATTTTAAATATTCTCAGTAGAATCATTAGAAAACTTGGAATACACACATAATGAATCATTTCAGATCTGTTAGCAGCTAAAGTACCCACAAATGATTGAGGGAGAGGGGAAGCGCTGATTTTCCCAGTTCACTGCAGACGCCCATATAAAAAAAAGTGCAGCCACCATCACGAACGTCTGGAAACTTAATGGTGTTATTTTTGGTAGTGGATCTAAGCAACCACACTGAGAACAATAATATTACCAATAGTATGTACCCTAATTTTCTATTATGCAAAGCAGGGGTTGATGTACTCCTCATTAATTTTTAATGAAGCAGATTAATACCAAATCCTTTTACAGTTAAGTAGCTTCAAGAGCCCAGGCTTTTTGTTTTGATGAGTGAAGCTGGAGTATAAAGAATAACTATTTTCACTTTCTTATAAGAATATATTTTAAAAAGAATTTCCTTTATGAGAAAGAACATTTCCTATATATGTTTTTGGTTTTTATTATTCTTTGATTTTCTTTAAACAGAGCTAATTCCAATATCCTGTGTTTTTCTGTAAAGCTCTTTCTCTACATGAATGAATGGAAGTTAAGTGTAACCGCTAATTAACTGGCACTAAAATTTAATTGGGCCCAAAGGGTGAAGTACTCAAAATTCATTAGCTCCTTTTTTCTGACCCTTCCAGGAGAACTGCAGAGTTAGCCTGCCGTCCAGGTACCATAGGAGCTCATCTATCCCATCATCCAAAAGTACATTCAACCAAAGGCTTAGCTTAGGATTTTAGGCAAATGGACTGATTTCAAACTGTGTGTGCCCGCAAGTAGTCTATCTCATCGCTTTTTATTTTCTAAGATGACTGCAGGTAAATCACAGGCAGAGAGCCACGAATGAGGTCCTTAATGAAGTGTCTGCTATGTAACTGGGGTTCCCTAACTACGTTTACCGTGGGCTCCGCGGAGCTGTCTGCATTCACAGACAGCGGCGGCGGGCTGGGGGACGCTGGCTGGTGGCCCGCGCAGCTCAGCGGGGCAGTGCATCAGTGCCCTCGGAGCAAGCAGGGACTGCCTCCCTGGCGCACTGTCACAGGTTCTAGTTTTTATTTTTCTGCTCCCTCCATAAATCTCCCTCGTTTTTTCCTTTCACGTAGCAATTGATTTTGCCTATTTTTTTTCATTCTGTAAACGTAGTTTTGAAAATAGTCAACAAGATAGGTTCCCTCTAAAAAACCTCATTAGGCTTAAATAACAAATATATAACACATAGATAAATTTTATTCTGGAGAATAAAATTTAGCTGCCATGTCCAACAGAACTTTCTTTTTGATCTATTTGTTAAAAAGCGATTAAGTTTGGAAAGCATAATTAGGCAAAAAATTCAAGTGATGTTGATTTGCCAAATTGATGATAACTGCTTCATTAGGAAGATATATTCTGAGGAGAAATGTAGGAATTTTATAATATTAGAATCCATGGAATTGAAATGTGTTTAACTTACACATCTTGTGACATTAAGAGGCAGGTGTTCAAAATTTAATTTTTTGCTTTTTTTTAAAATTTAAATCTGTGTCTTTAAAAAGATCAGGCCCACTGATCTATGGAAATTGCCTTCTAAATATACTTGAAATGCATGCATTTATTACTAAATTTGACTTATTTTCATTTGAGTATTGAATCAAGTTTTCAAACTATTTCAAAATGATATTTGAAAACTATGGGCCATGCTTTGCTTTCATTTGATATGTTTATTTGAGAGGACATTTGTTTTTCCCTAATTTCTTATTAGATCATGAATCTTCCTTTTTATTTTTTGATAATGAAGGATTATCAAATTAAAAGCGATAGAACCTTTTAATTATCTTTTTAATAGTAACAATTTGATTCTTTTACTGCATGGTATTGATATTCAACACATTATTAAAATTATTAAAATTAGTTGTTCAAGATATCTTCAGGTATTCTCCCCAATACATAGAAAAAAGTATTACTTAGTACAGAATAATACATTGTACCTTGAGCTATCAGAAAAGTTAGGAATTTAAGACTGCATTTCCTGACTAACATAAAATTTCAGAGAAGCCGTCACTTTGAAGAAGGGCATATTCATCAGGGATGAGACACGGAAGCCAGAGAGTCACAATAATTAAGAGTTTATCCCAGGCTTTCCTATCTATGTTAAACTAATTTAGATATGCAAAAAGACATACAACCAATGCTATGTATGTCATAATAACCTTTGTTTTTACATAGAAAATTAAAAATTATATTAATGCTATGAGTGGTAAACAGATTCACTTTGCTTTTAAAAAACAAAAGTAATGAGAGTAAGAAGAATAGGTATATTTGAGAATTGAGCAGAATATACCTGGTGATAGAACTGAATCTTAAAATTAATATTATACCTTATTTAACATAATAGAGGGATCATACAAAATTATTAAGTTCAGGAATAATAGACTGGCAAGAAAATAAAATCATTACGATAGAAGCGTTCCTTTTGGCCTGTCTGGAAACTAAAGGATCCGTCTTTTCACGTGTAGCTGAAATTTGGGATAGACAATAAAAACAATGATTACCAGTACAAGCTTTTTGGAGATGGAGCTGGAAGTACATTTGTCATTGACGAAGAAACAGGTGTCCTATACGCGGTACAGAAGCTTGATCGAGAGGAACAGGACCGCTACACTCTGAGAGCCCAGGTCATAGACGCCGCTACCGGGAGGGCTGTGGGACCTGAATCTGAATTTTGCATCAGAGTTACGGATATCAATGACAACGAACCAAAGTTCCTAGATGGACCATATGAGGCCACGGTACCAGAGATGTCTCCAGAAGGTATTACATATTAATTTACATCCAGCGTATATTAATAATGAAAACAGATTTACGATTTTGAGCATATGCTTTGGTAGTGAATTATTTGAAAATTCTACATGTGTACTTCCTTATATAAGCATGTTAAGTTAAATATTTGGAAAATGAAACTACTAAAATTTTATGAATATTGATAAATTAATTGTCTTGTTAAAATATATTCTTGGTCTTCAAAGCAATAAGGAAAAGTTTAAACATGTGTATTTGAGAGAAAGTGTAAACATGTTCATTTACTAGTTCCTTCAATATGAAACTTTGTTTTCCAAGCAAAATATACTTTTGTACTTTAAAGAGGAAAAATGGTCAACCTTACAGGTATGCAGGAAAAAAAATAGGAGTAAGTTTATAAGACAAAAATTCTCTGTGAATCAAAATCATGAAACGTGAAGACTAAACTCAAAACAAATTGGATGAATACCTCTGTGGAGCTGTACACACTTTCAAGTTTCTTTTCAAACCCAATGCCACTTTTATGAATATTTTTAATGTAATACATGTAGAATAGCAAACTCTTCCATGAGATATAAGAGTGGACAACCTCGGGAATCAGAAATGTCTTTACTACAGGGGAAAATTACAGTGGTTATGCAAAATTGGCCCACTCACTCACTGAGTCAGAAAATTTTGATAACACAATATGCAATAAAATTTAATCGATACAATTCACTAACATTTGATGAACTGAAATGTGATCCAGTTATTGTCATTTGAAATGTTGTTTCCATGCTCAAAAACAGTTTTAACTGAACATTTGATTCATTTGCCAGTGAGGGTACAAACTTCCAATGATGAGATGATTAGGTGCTAGGGATGTAATACACAGTAAGGTGATGTTAACAGGACTGTGCTATATACTTGGAAGTGAGTGGATCCTGACTGTTCTTACTATGAAAGCAAAATTGTAGTCACGTCAGGTGTTGGAGATGTTAACTAACCTTATTGTGGTTATCATTTCTCAGTATATGTGTGTATCAATCATCATGTATCTTAAACTTATTTAATATTACATGTCAATAAAGCTGCAAAAACTTCACTTTAAGAATATTTATCATCAACTGGGCACAAATATGTCATAATGTAGAGCCATTATAAAAAAGGAGATTAAATGATATTTATGTAAAATTTACACAGATTTCAATTTTTTATGAATTGTAATAAGCATTATGTGTAGCAGAGATTCTCAGAAACATAAAAATCTTTGTTTCTTAAAATACATCAAATATGAAAATTAGATCCTATGAGACTTATGCCTTTGGACACATGAATTGAAAGTGATGGGTACTATGATAGATTGTTCTTTGCGTTCTTTATGAATATATTATTATTTATTAAATACAGACCAATTTATTTAACTTAAATTCTCTCATATTATTAACAGTAGAGATGTCAAAACTGCAACCCAAGAATAGTGAGAATAACCTAATTTTCAGATGATTATGGACAGAAAAAAAAATTACTTAAAGAATACTTTGCACATTTGCGTTGACAAGAGGGGAATGCCCTTTGTTTCTTGAGTTTCACTTGGCGGTACTAGATGTATAGTAACTGCATCTCATATGTAAGCAGGGATGGGCCAATTAATACTTGTAAATAACTAATAACCCTTACACTAACAAAATAAGTTCTCAGTGTCAAGGAATGTGCAGATGCATAGAATAAACCATTATTCCCATCATGCATTTAATTTCTGAAAATTGCCTTTTTACTAGACCATCTAAAACTTATAACTGCTTTTGTTACCAAAATCACAGATTCAGGCTGTAGGTCAAAAGAATATTATTTACTCTGAGTTTGAATTTGACCATTAGACAAGTCCACATCATCTCAATAAATTTATTGCAGATTAATCAAAGTGTACTCATCATAAAACTGTGAGTAAGAATAGCTTTTCTGATAGACAATTTATATCTTCATCCTGAGAAAAAGCCTGTTAATACTTCTAGCACTGGATTGAAAACAAAAACATTACATAAAAAAATAAATGAGTCATTTTGAAATCTACAGTTGAAATCTTGGCATTCAAGCACGATATCATGAAACAGCATGCTGTTTATATGGTATTCCATGATAAATGCTGACTTCACAGACATTGTGTTCTTAGCACAGGTCGCTGAGTTCTCCGTTGCCTACATGATATTTAACCTAGCCATCAGAATTTATCACTCTTTTGCATTTTTATGTTTGGATGCCTCCCCCAAATAATGAGAAGATAAAGCATTCTGTGTGAAGTATGAGACACCACCATGTAACACAGTTTTGTTACTAATATTAAACAACATTTGGATGAGAATCATTCAGCCCCTCTGCAATTCTGGTTTGTACTAAAATCCATACAAATCAACACTGACAGGTTTACACTATTCTTACATCAGATTTTACTCTCAATGGGTAAATAGGTCTAAAGTGTTGAGAGCATAATTGATGCTATCAATAATGCTTGCAACCTTCAAAAATTTTATGTAATTTTATAAGTTTTAGCACTTATCAACATTACTACAGAAAGCATAATTTATCATTCCTCATACATAATAAATGCATTATATTAACATACCATTACTTCATTATAATTTGCTATCTATATCATAACAAATGAAAAATTATGTCAGCAAATGAAGATTCTGGGAGTACTAAAGTATGATTTTTCTCTCAAGTACTTGGTATGATTTTACTTCTTATGTGACCTACATAACAATATGATTTTGCAATACAGTGTGTCCAATAAAATAGGCAAAGTCAAATATCATCTTAAATGTACTTTCATAAGGTTATTTTGAAAAATAAAATAAGCTCTTAAGATTCAGAAGCTAGCTAGGAAGATAAAACTGATTTTAAATTTACATTTTTTAAAAAGTCTCTTAAGGGTAATTTTGGCCAACACTATCAACTATCATTGTGATACTAAAACCAAGGATTCTTCTATTGAATATTATATTTGTATAATTCTGAGAGAATAATTTTTTGCAGTTAAGCTCCTGTTCACTAAACAGAATGGATAAAAATTGGTTTAGGAAAATGTTTAGACAGGAAATGCAATTGTTCACACTCACAAACAATGTCTGATCAAGCTAATGTGACTCCTCTCAGAAGGCTTTCGGCACCTTCTGGTTTGCGTTCCTTTCTAACTCAATTTCAAGGACCGAGCCAAGTTAAAATTTTAAGAGTTGCCAACTCTGATTACAGGAAGGTGTCTTAAGATGGAATAGTAGGAGTTAAGGGTGGTCAATCCAATACCCACATACCTGTGCTGGGGTAGTCACTCGCCTGCAGACACACTCCTGGGGGTGACTTAGCGTTGTCCCAGGCATTCTGAAGGAGGCTGATCCTGTGTCTGGCTTTAAGCAGGACGGCTCTGTTCAATCTTATTTTATTTCTAGAATCTTTCTAGAAACATTTGTCCCTGATTTTTTATTTTAATTTTTTTCACAATTTTAAATACACATATTGGGGTGACATTGGTTAATAACACTATATGGCTTTCAAATGTACGATTCTGTGATACATCATATGCAAATTGTATTGGCAGTGAACCTTGGGTGGTAAACACAATCCTGTTTTTTTTATTTTAATATTATTAGTAGGTGCATTACAATAAGCTAGAGTAAATTTGGTAGATTATCTACTTTTTACATGTAGTTTCTTCCATGGAGTATAAGAAATAATGTGCTACAAAATATAAAGTTTTAATATTGAGAATTTCTTTGGGTCAACAACTAACCATACCATGATTCGGACGGTTATTCCTGAAGCAGCATGTAAGTAGTCTAGTCCTGGGCACTAGGAATGGGCAACCACTGTGGAAAGAATTTCAATGGAGACAATGAGAACTCATAGGAGAAGTAAGCGACGTGTCCATACAAGAGCAGTTAAAAGAACATCTTGCAAAATACTAACAGATTAAATTGATGGCTCCTAAGAAGGCTTTTGTTGAAATAACTTCACAATCACTACAAGGATCAATCAATTGATCTATCTATCTATCTAGATATGACATTAATATTGCAATCTATAAGTTTAAGGTATACAATGTGTTGATTTGATGTATTTATATATTGCAATATGCTTACCACCAAATCGTTGGCTAACATCCCCATCACATCACACAATCATTAATTCTTTTGTGGTGAGACCTTTAAGATCTCATCTCTCAGCAACTTTGAAGTTTATAATGCAGTATCTTGGATGATAATCACTATATTGTGCATGAGCTCTTCAGAACTTACGTTCTAAATGCAAGTTTCTACCCTCTGACCAATAACTCCCCAATTCGCCTACTCTCAGCGCCTGGTAACCAGCAATCTACCCTCTGTTTTTATGTGTTGAGCTTTTCTAGATTTCACGTGTGATGTTATCTAATTTTATGTTTCTATGTCTGACTTATTTATCAGAATGCTCTTAAGGTCCATCCATGTTGTCACAAATGACAGGACTATGTTCTAAAACACTTGAAATGAATTTGTGTACATTTTAAGTAGTTGTGCAGTATAACACAAGTGTTAAAAAACTAACATAAAAGTACTAAACAGAGCAACAGCCCTGGCTGGTGTGCCTCAGCGGATTGAGTGCCAGCCTGAGAACCAAAGGGTCACTGGTTTGATTCCCAGTCAGGGCAGTGCCTGGGCTGTGGGCAGGTTCCCCAGCTGGGGGCTCATGACATTTCTCTCCTTCTCTTTCTCCCTCCATTCCCTTCTGTCTAAAACTAAAGAATAAAATCTTAAAAAAAAAAAAAAAAGAAAGAACAACAAACCAGGAAATATTACATAGACATTACATAGAATTAAGGTCTGTGGTAAAGTTTCAACAATTCGATTACTGCAGAATACAAGGATTTTCTAGTAGAGTTTCTTGGTTTCTAAAGTTAGATAGTAATGAAAAAAAATCCTGGTGTTGGTTGCAAAGAAAATCACATAGGCTACTGGATTTTGTGCTATTATTGCATTACCAGTTTTATTGATATGGCATGTCATGAATCAATAAATGTGAATTTTGAAGAAAATCCATAATGCTAGATTCCATAGAGGTAATAAAAAACTTAGTACTTTTAAAGAAATTTAATTTGAGCATTAATTTTAAATGTACAAGTACTTATTTTTAAATATTTTTGTTGATTGCTACTGGATTTTAATGCCAAATGTTAATCAATATCTGGTAGATTTTGCTTCATATTAAAAAAATTTTTAAACAACAAGGTACTTTATAGAAGGGAATTAAAAAGCAAAATAGTTATGCCCATCCTCAATTTGATACTATCTCAAGTTCATTTCAATAACTTTATTAATGTTCTGTCAACATCTCAACATTCTCCAATATTTTGAGTTACTGATCACAACATAATTTTTGAAGGAAATTTTTCCAATTTGTTTTTCCATTTCTCTGCTAATAACATACCTTTGAAAAATCTGAATTACACACTGTCATGGACTGGTCAATGGTTCATTTAATCAATCATGTCATAGGTCTACACACAATTCTGCATAGTATATGGGAACTGGAGCCATTCTGTGTGAGCTTGTATTTTCTTGTCTATACAGAAATATAGTACATAGTATTCAAACTCAGAACAAAGAGGTGTACTAGTATTTGACTGTATATCATCATTGCACTCGCTAAGAAAGAATGCTCTACAGAATTGAATTGATTGCTCAATTATACCAGAGTGAATTTCTCGCAACTGTTTACTTTCTCTTCAGAGACGTCCGTCATCCAGGTGACAGCAAGTGATGCTGATGATCCTTCCTTTGGCTATAATGCTCATCTCGTGTACAGCTTGCTGCAAGGGCAACCGTATTTCTCCATTGAAGCAAAAACAGGTATGTCTGATGAAACAAAGTGCAATTCTGCATAATTCTCAGTAGGCAAATATAACAGCAAAAACTTAACAAAATGTAACAACTTACAAACATGCTGTAAAGCCGACCTACTGTTACACAAATAAATGGGTTTTATTTTAAACATAATCATGTTTAGTCTTTTAGCTAGTCTTTCTCAGGTTGAAAGATTGGTTTTTACACATCCATACTGCACATGATTAGTGTATGGGAAATAAGACATATGTAAGAATTCTGCTAATCAATTAGAAAATGACAGATTACCCAGTTAAAAATATGGGGAAAGGAACTTTACAAGCAATTGACAAAAAGCCTACAAGCATATTAAAAATGCTCAGCTCATTAATCATCGTGGAAATGGGAGCTAAAACCACAATGAGATGCACCTGCAAACCAAACCAGACTGACTAACATGAAGCATGAATTTGCAGCTGGATGTAGCAACGGATAGGAGGCACTCACTTGCAAAAAATGATTCTTTTTGCAGTTCATCTATTTTTTATTTAGATGTAAAACTTGAATTTCTAAAATTGCTTTTCCAATTTTCATTAATTAATTGACTATTTTATAAAATAAATAGGATGTTTTTCTTGTTTTTTTTTAAGTATGTCCATTGAATACATAAGAATTATATGACACTATTTCATTTTAGAGACACTGATTCCCATGTCCAAAACAAAGGTTAAGCCCATATAAATCCTGCCTTTAAGCGTTTATAGTTTCTAAAACTGGAAAGAGAAAACCCATACAAGTATGTAACTAACTGCCAAGAATGTGGCAAAAGAAGGAAACATTTATGCTGGCTAATAAGAGGCAAATTATTTTTCCATCTTGGTGACCTGAAAAGCTTATAAGAATTGAAACATTTTGGTGGACCTTTAAACATCTCTTATTGATTAATTCAATTAGCAGATAATAAATGTCTTGGCCTTTATCAATCAGGGTTTCTTGGGAGAGATTCTGAAAAATAGAACTTGAGTGACTATGTTCATACTTCCACCATGGTGCCTCACTTCTCTGATTCTGGATGCACAAGATAAAAGCTATGTTAGTACATGCAACGGATTCCTTAAGACATTATGTTTTAATTCCTTCACACATCTTGGTTGAAAAGGGCTGAATGTATAACAGGCATTGTACAGCCTACTGGATTTAGAACATTACAACCTAAAAAAAACGAGAACATGGAGTCCTCTCCTGGAACTTACAAGTGTATATCAAACATGCGACTATTCACAAACACATATACTCAACTTGTGAATATTATTAAGTGAAACAAACATGATCCAATGAGAGAAAGAAAGTGAGGACACATTTATGCTGTGTGTTCAAGACAGAACACACCGAAACCGGAATGCAGAGTGGAGCCCGTGGGGTGTTCCTGGTCCCGCGAAGAATGTGGGAGGCGTTCCTGAGTTGGAAGTTGTGGTGAGCTCTTAGAGGCCCCTGTGGAAAAGCACAGAGCAGGAGAGTAGGAAACGAGGCATCTGAACAATAGACACGTGCTGGGTCATACTGGAGCTTCTTCACCATTTTGAACCGTTATCTTTCACTGTCTTTTTTCCCCAACCATCACTGTTTTCAAAAAAATGTATTGAGCAACTTAGCCAAAGCTATGCGTTGCATTAATGAAGGTGAGGTGGAGTGGGCAGCAAGAAAAATGAGAGCCTCCAAAAAAATGAAGTTGTAAGTTTTGGAGTATATGAGAGCGTCTGGGAATATACAAGTTCTGGCAGACGGAACACCTCAGTGTGGCTGGTAGGGGACGTGAATGTCCCACACGAGATAGACGGCAGTTTGAACATTTCACCTAAAATGTCCTATGGTGTGCTTGAGTGTGACATTGTTACGTCACAGAATGACATGCTTGTGGTTTTGTAATAAAAAAGGGTGTTATTTGTGCCACATCTTGTATATCCTTTGTTTGGTCTGAAGGGAAGAAGAAAAGTTAAAAATAAAGTAGACAAAGTTCATGGAAGCCCCCAGACCCAGGGGGCAAAGGTCTCTATGTTCCTCTCACTGCTTAACTGGCCTCTACACCTTTGGATATATCATACACGCCAGAAGTTCTAATACTGCTTTCCTCTGCTAATGTGAAACAATTCTCTCTTGAGTTACACATTGGGAGATACTTCTGTTTAATATATTCAATGGTTTTCATACTGATTTACATTATTGATTATAATTGTGAAATACTCTATCCACAATCAAAATCCTGTCACAATGCAGTCTGTTTTATTATTTTAAAAATAACTGATATCATAACTTTTCTGATGAATGCCTTTTTTCCAGATGCAT
This sequence comes from Anoura caudifer, assembly GCA_004027475.1. Classification (NCBI taxonomy): domain Eukaryota; kingdom Metazoa; phylum Chordata; class Mammalia; order Chiroptera; family Phyllostomidae; genus Anoura; species Anoura caudifer. The sequence continues at coordinate 127,409 of PVKU01000188.1, forward strand.
TTGAGGATTATCTTTCCTGTGTCTTTGTTAAATGTTCCCCAAATCCTCAGGACTGCCTTCCCCTAGAACTGCTGAAATCTTTCCGAGGTTTTATTCAGTGAGAATGTTTTCACTAACTGATTTTCCAGAAAGTGGTCATGCATTACCATATTTATCATGGTTTGTCTTGAGTTTGAACATTTGTACATATGTTCATCTCTATTGGTAGATTATGAATAATTATTTTTTGACAGTTAACTCAAAATTTATTTTGCAAACTTATTGCAAAACACACTTTACTTGATAGTTCAACCATGGTTAACACCACAACAGGTTAAGCTTTGAATTAAAAATACTAAATAAATGGTACAGATATATGATTTCACATAGTTTATCCAAGTGAAAGCATCTGTATCAGACATATATCTTGAAATAATTTTCTATTTAAAGTTGTGTAAGGCAGAGCTGATAATAAGATTGAGATATTATAGTCTAACATCCTTTCAAAAGTCGTTCCATGATACGTATCATAATTATGTATCAAAAACCAACCTTTCTTTATACATCAGGACTCAAAATAGACATCACAGGTGCGCAATATTTTTTACATAAATTTGGTGTTGTAATTTACACATTTACCCATAATAAACTATCTTATGCTAAGTTAAGAAGAAAAGTTAATTGTAGCGCATTAATATTATACTAGAGAAGATAGCAGAAAATAGTTGATGTAAAAATAAGACAGTCTTCTTTTGTACCCGGGGGTTATAAAATGGGGTTTTATTAAGGGTCTACCAGTGTTTTTAATGTTGTGATGACACACTAAAATCAAGGCAGAATTGTTTAATTTATTATTATTATTACTTTTTCTCTGGGGAGGTATCTAACACATTGCGATTTGAAATGTGTCAAAAGTATGATTATATGGTTGAAATCTTAAGAAATTAACTAGGAAGATGCCATGGTTAATAATAGAATAATAATTGGAGTTTATCACATTTTTAAAGGCATTATAAGAATATCTTCTAAGATGGATAGAGAACTGCAGGATGAGTATTGGGTAATTATTCAAGCCAAAGACAAGATCGGCCTGCCTGGAGCACTGTCAGGAACAACGAGTGTATTAATTAAACTTTCTGATGTTAATGACAATAAGCCCGTGTTTAAAACGAGTAAGTAGAAAGCATCTTGAATTTTTATTACAACGTCATTATAAGTATGCTGGATATAGGTGCAGCCGTTAGTTTTCATTCTAAGAGCACGGCTACAGCACTAGAATTATATAAAATAAATTTAATGGTCCTAATTGTGATTATTTTCATTAGTGTGAAAAGTCAAATGCACATGAAAGAGCAATATGTTCTTTTTCAATTGCTTCTATAACCAATCGCCACCAACTTTACGTCTTAATGCAAATTGGTTACCTTAAAGGCATCTGGTACAGGTGTCAGCAGGACAAGTCAGACCAACCATGGTGTGACTGTAGGGGCTGCCTTCCTTCCTCTGAGCTCAAGGGAGGGCCTGTTTTCTTGGATTTGGGTGTTGGCAGAATTCAGTTCTTTGTGTTTATAGATTCACGGTCTCTGTCTCCTCGATGGCTGTCAACTGGGGGCCACGCCCAGCTCCTAGAGGAACCTTTCTGTTTTTTGTGCAAAGCCGCAAAGGCTGCCGTGTCATATCCCTTCTCTCTGCCATCAAACTGCCCCTCAGTTTTACCTCTTCTTCCGCTTTAAGGACACAGGTGATTACACTGTGCAATTACATTGTGATTACACAGGTGTCATAACATTGGGCCCACTTGGATAAACCCATCTCCACAGTCAAGTTCAGCTGATTAGCAACTTTAATTCCACCTAAAACCTTAAGTCCCTGTTGCATGTTTTCAAGGGTATTAGGACACAAATACCTTTGGGAGTCATTCTGTGACCTCTGACCAGTAATGATCTAAAATGAATATATATTATTTTTTATTTTTGTAGCAAGAATAGATCATACTTGCTGTGAGAATTTAAGTAGTGAGTATGAGTTACATTATGCTGTGTGGTTCAGAGAGAATTTCTTTTGACATTACAAGGAAGAATTTATTTTCTATGGAGCTTCTTTTTCAGGGGTTTCTGTCTTAGCTACAGAAACAAATTTGCAAGCATTTCTAGAAATCATGAGCAATTATCATGATGGAGAACCATGTGATGAGCATGGAACAAAGAAAGAAGCAGATCAGACACAGACACAGGATATGATGCAGACTCTACTCTACGTGGCCACTTTGTGCCGGGCCCAGGGTTGTCAGATTTTTCTGAACTTTTGAGAAATACTAGAACTCCTGTGCTATCATCCAATTTTAAATTTTGTCAGTTTGAAAATGCAACTACTGTTGTTATTTTCAAGTAGAAATTGTAAATATTTGGGGTGTACGACACAATGTTTTGATAGAGTTATAGTGAGATCATCACTGCCGTCAAACTCACTCATGTACCCAACTCTGCACAGCTTGCTTGTGGGTGTGCGTGCTGAGTGCACCTGAGGTCTACTCTCTTAGCAGATTTCAATTATTTAATATAGTTATATTAACTATACTCACCGTGCTCTACATCTCTAGAACTCATTTCTAGATTTCTAGAATGTAGTCACCCTACGTAGCTGCAGCTTTGTACCCTTTGAGCTGCACCTCCGCATTCCTTTGTGAGATCCTTTTTGAATAGAATTCAGGCAATGGGATAGCAATGTGTGACCTTCACCTTCATGCTGTGAATGGCACAGTGTTTGTGACTCTCTCCACAATGTGAATATATCCCTATAGGCAAGAAGACCATGTCTAATGAAATCCAAAACGCCCAGACCTTTATCAAATAATTGGCATATAGAAAATGTAGAAAAATAGTGGCTGAATTCACTGAATAAATCTAGTCTATTTCACCAGATTAATTTGTTGGCAATTTTATATTGTGTGATCAAATAAACAATCCTTTTTATTTTCCCACAATGAAATAAACACTGCAGCACAGTTAAACAGTTATTTCCTTAAAGAATAAAAGATTAGCAACTGTAAAGTAACATTTTCACTTAAAAAAAATAAAGTCTTTCAAGGCAATTTGTAAGTGGATTGCTAAAGGAAATAAGAATGGTTCTGAGGAAATCAATAATCTCTTTAAAGAAAGTTATTTACATGGCCTCTTTTTTCATTCTTTAGAATGATAAAATATTATTTCCTACATTTTAGTATAAATTAAAAAATAATAATATAAGACTGGCTAGTCTTTATCAGTTCTAGGCAAGATACTTCTGAAAATAAGGAAAAGAGCTGAACTATTTCTATTTATTGTCTATGTGTTTCAAGTATAGTTACCATTATAGTATTGTGGCTAAATAATAAAGTCATCTAATTTAAACATAGTTTTTCTGCTACATCCACTTACCAAATTTTATGGATCTAACTTCCTTTTTCACCTTCACTAAGTCTAGTGGAATCCAGGCTCAAAACCTCAAAGTCAAACTATTATACTTAGAATTCAACTATGGCTCGTAGTCTCTCCCGTTGTTAACTCGTGCTTACTGTGTTTGGTTACTTTAGGTGTAAGAATGCTTGAGTGCAATTGAAGGACTTTTTCTGAGATTTAATATTGGTTCATTGAAAGGTACAATAAAAATATATCCATGAATATTGAGAAGGTTTTTTTTTATAAGTAGAAATTTGGAAGATATATGTACTGGTAATAGGACTAAGATATATTTAAGAGACAATATAGATGCTCAAACAAATTTTTAAGGAAATGTACAGATGGCAAAAATAAAGAAAGTGTATATATGTGTACATGTATATGTATCAGTTGGTTGGGAGTCAGACTGCGAAGCAAAAGGTCACCGTTCAACACCCAGGTAAGGCACAGGCCTGGGTTGTGGGTCAGTCCCCGATTGGTCAATGTTTCTCTCCCTCTTTCTCCCTCCCTTTCGCTCTGTCTAAAAGTATATAAAATCTTAAAAAAAAAGAAAAGGTGGGCATGGTTTTCCCTATGGTCCATAAATAAAGGGTACTATAATTGGGAGATTCTTATGTTTATTATTTATATGAAGTATCTTGAATTTTGTTTTTGAAGGTTTATACCGCATGAATGTCTCTGAATCTACACCCACTGGTACTTCTATAGGAAAAATCGTGGCCTATGATAATGACATAGGAGATAATGCAGAAATGGAGTACATCATTGAAGATGATTCACAAACATTCGATATCATTACTAATCATGAGACCCAAGAAGGAATAGTTATATTAAAAAAGGTAGATATAATAAAATTATTTTCCTTGCAGAATAATGCAAAATCAAATAAAAAATACATACAATTATTTTGTATAGCCAGTTAGTTTCGAAATGAGAACCTCTGATTTATTTATGGTTTAGAGACAAGGAATTTAAGATGTGATTTTGTTATTACAGAGCTTCTTGAATTATATGTAGAATGTTTTTTAAAAAAATATTTAGAGGACAAACTTTATGAAAAGATCTTAAATGACAAAAAATTAATTCTTAATTCCATAAGATATTTATCCCCAGAAAAGTATAATTTTAAACCTCAATTAAAAATATAGTTAATATCCCAAAGCATTTTGTAATAGATATAAATACCACAGTACAAATAGGGATTTACTGTGCAACTGCTTAATGATTCCATCACAGGGATCCAGGTAGATAAAAAGGAAAACCAAAATGCCGTTCATGGGTACAGAAATGTACACCTGAAACCTATAAAATCTTATTAACCCATGTGACTCCAGTAAATTAAATTAAAAGGAAAAGTATAAAACTGAACAACTTAAGGGGGGAAAAAGTAAAACCTAACTGAAACTGAAGTAATGCAACAACAAAATCTTTCTTGTTCTAAGAAATGCCTTGGGTGACTAAAGCCAGTTCTTCTGTGTACATTGTATTCCTTCATAGAAAGTGGATTTTGAGCAGCAGAACAACTATCGTATCAAAGCAAAGGTTAAAAACCCCCGTGTTGATGAGCAGCTCCTGAAATACCACGCTGAAATTTCCGCCACGATCATTAAAGTCCAGGTGGGAGACGACGATGAGCCCCCGGTCTTCCACCTCCCGCATTACGTATTTGAAATCTCCGAAGGGAGCCCGCAGGGATCGTGGGTGGGCACGGTCTCCGCCACAGATCCAGACCAGAAGAAATCTCCTATCCGGTACGTCCGCAACTTTGCGGTAGTGAAAGCATGGACAGGGACTGGCTTAAGTATGCGATGTTATGCCTATGAAACAAGGATACGCCCATATTTATCGATATAGGACTTAGAGCCTCATTGTTGCTTAGGAAGCCATGAAATAAGTAACTGCAGACATGCAAGAAATCAGCAACCATCATCTAAAATTAGATGCAACCATCTCTATGAGTAGGGGTGAGAAGCTAAGAGGGTAAGGGAGTTCTTGATCAGGCTCAATTAAAGAAGGTACAAAGCTGATCCAAATGTGGTTCAATTTTAATAGTATTTAATTAAAATGATATTCAAAAATTTGAGAAAGCTTTTTTTTTTTTTTTTTCCGGCTTTGACCAGTTGGCTGAGTTGGTTGGAGCATTGCCCCACACACCAAAAGAGTGTGGGTTTGGCTCCTGCGCAGGGCCCGGGCCTGGGTTGCAGGTCTCTCCCCAGTCCTGCCGCTTAGGAAGGCAACCCGATCAATGTTTCTCTCTGCCATCACTGTTTCCCCCTCTCTCTCTCTCTCTAGCTCTCTCGCTGTCTCCCTTACCCTCTCTCTAAAAGTCAATAAACGTACTTGCAGGTGAGGATGAAAATAAAACTGAGGAAGCTTTTTATAGGACACCACTTCAAAGAGTAAAAACGGAGTGAGTGTAATCAGAAATAAGTTTCTGTTACTGTTCAACAGTATTTGCCATACACTGGTCGGCTATATTCATGTACCCATTTTATTCTTCTCCTTTTTTAATATGTGAATTACAGGTCTTGTTCGACATAAGAATGAAGTCTGTTACAAGTTCCCTTAATCTTCTATTTATCACAGTCCCCCATGTGGATCCTGCCTGCCTTGCGCTTTGCAGAGGCTACAGATACAAAGAAGGAGCTTCTTTAAGTCTTTGAGAGAGAGGGATGCAACCACTTTTCCACTTTAATTACTAATCATAAAAAGTGCTTTCTAATAGGTGGACATAGTTCCTATTTAGTGATAGTAATTTTAGGAAAAACTGTAAGTGTATATATGATACATATGTATCATTAAAACCCAGTAAATCAGTTGTTTAGATTTTTGTAATATATTTATTAACTTGTTCTTCTTAGCATACTTAAGAATATCTAATATTTTTCATTCATATATTTAAAGATTTTATTTATTTACTTTTAGAGAGAGAGGAAGGGAGGGAGGAACAGAGGGAGGAAAACTCTGAGGTGAGCGAGAATCAGTGACTACTTGTTTCTCGTATGCACCCCATCCTGGGACTGCACCCACAACCCAGGAATGTGCCCTGACCAAGAATCGAACCTGTGACTTTTCGCATTGCAGAATGATGCCCAACCAACTAAGCCACACCAGTCAGGGCTACCTAGTACTTTAAAACTGCTTTAATGACTACACTGTTCACGATATTATCATTTATGATAATAAAGTGTTGAAAACAATTTAAATGTTGAATTTTATTGATGTAAATAAGGCAACGAATGATGATTTACAACAGTGTTTATGAACATTGATTAAAAAACATGGTGTGATTTTAAAAGATAATGCAAAATTATTAAGGTTGTATGTTTACTGTAAGTAAAAATGTTAGGTATATATGAGGCAAGTAAGTGAGACAGATGTTAATACAGGCCATGCTTTTTATAGTACCACTTCTGGTGGTTACTTACCTTATTTTCTACCAAAAAATATTTTTTACTAACAGTTTTCATTTTTATACTGAAATTAATTACTTTTAAAAATAGTTTGTGAGCACCTCTCAACAAAAATATATTTCAATGCCTTTTCTGGACATTTTTTATTTAGACATATTTTTAAATAAAAGTACTTTTCAGTTTTTTTCCATATAATATAGCACACGTTCAAAATATATCATGAAAACAAAACTAAATGTATGTGCACTTGGCTTGCTTGTGCCTCTGTTTCTTCTGAGAAATGGGAATAGAACTTTCGTAGCTGTACAAGCATTAAGAACAAAATGTAAAGGCACCTGGAGATGGAATCATGGAAGAATCTTTTGGTTACATAATTCTGGCAAGGGCTGTGAGCAATGAGAAAACATTGCACGGTCTCCTTTTATTCATTCAGCTTTCTTAAAACTTGATTTATTGCGGGTGACACTGGTTAATACGATTATCTTGGTTTCAAGTGTAGAATTCTGTGACACGTGATCTGCATGTTGTGTTGTGTGCCCGCCACCCAGTCAACTCTCCTTCCATCAAGTCACTATTTATCTCCCACCCTGTTACCCTTTGCTGCTCCCCCACCCCCTTCCCTCTGGAAACCACCGTAATGGTGCCTGTGTCTGAGATTTATTTTGTTCATTTGTTCTTCTTGTTTGTCCATTTCTTGCTTTCGGTTTCAAAATTCATCATTTAAACTGTTTTATAACAAATGAGTGACATCGTGTGGTTCTTAACTTTTTCTGTCTGACTTATTTTGCTTAGCATGAGAGTCTCAAGATCCATTTGTGTTGCAGCAAATGGCGGTATTTCATCTTTCTTATGGCTGAGTAGTATTCCATTGAATATATTTTTAAAGAAATGGAGAGCCCATAAAAGGAAATTTGAAGTGCACCAAAGATTCATGTTTTAAGCGTCAAAAGTTTACATTTTAAGCCTTTTAGCTCAGGCTCTTTAAAATGTATGTCAGACATGTTTCCTATCCTAACTGTATTTATTGACTGTTACTTAAAGTGTTACTGCTCACTGAAGATCATAATTTTTAAAACTTTTACTTGGAAATAATCTCTAACTTTTGATTGGTCTTATTCTGACTGGTGTATTATAGAAACTGGATAGTTTCTATATATAGAAACTAATACAAAATACTAATCTAATTACATCTAATACAAAATACTCACTGGTAAAATGCTGTTTCAGGTATCTAATACAAAATACTCACTGGTAAAATGCTGTTTCATTTGTCAACAAATATCTTAAGTAGAAAATTTGACCACTTATGGGCATGTAAGTAAATCACTTATAAAGGTTTAAAAGTGAGTAAAGTTCAAGCTGGATTCCTCTAAAGCCTTATTCTCTGTAATTTCTATTTTAATTCTCCCTGGAATACCAAGCTACAAATTAGTGATATTTTTAGAAACCTGTCAATTGAAGATTAAAATAGTCCCATCTTTTATCATCCAATATGGCAAACTTCATTGATGTCTCATCAAAGTCTTCCGGAATATTCTTGCAGTGAGAAGCCCTCCCCTAACCGTAGTTATTACTCTTCTTTAATTTTTATTATTAATCATTTGCAGACAGATGAGACATGTTGAGTACTTCAAAGGCTCCTTTTAGTGTGGAGTTGAAGATCGTTTTCCAGACTTTTCCATATGCAAAACATATTTTATTCTTGTATTATTATTTATAAGTTATATATTATATACATTATGTTTTATATAAATTACTGTATTATTTCCATACAAACAACTGTCAACCTGCCTTTGCTTTTATATACATAACAATGTGATAATAGTTAATAAATTTTCTTTCAGCAAACAAGAACAAATAATTTCTCATGGCTTGGCTATCAAGTAATTATAATATGATGCACAGATTTAGCAAGCAACTCTGTGTGTTGGAGTGAGACTCAAGGCAGTCTAGGGTAGTAATTTGTTTTATGTTGCTTCATATTAAAAAGAAAAGGTTCACACACATTCATTTTTATCCCCATTTATTTCCATTTCTCTTTATTTTGTAAATGACATTTTGCCATTTCTTTTTTAAACAAGCTACTCACTTATTAGCATTCTCTCTTGGGGATGAATATGAGTTTAGATTGAGCAAACATGATTTTAAACCTGAAGTCACTTTAGTTTCTTTTTTTCCCTATCTTTACTGAACTGAAATACATGTATGTGTGTGTTTGTGTGCGCACGTATCTCTTTCTGAAAATTGTTCATAATTTAATTAGCTATGTGAAGCATGCGTTTAACAATTTGTCTTATTGCTTTGGAAGTGTGTTATACAGAGAAATAATAAAATGAAGGGACACTCTTCTTTGGTTCAGGTATTCTATACACATCACCGGAAGCAGTGAGTTCCGCATCGATGACAATGGCACCATCTTCACCGTCAGCCCTCTCGACCGAGAGATGAGTGCTTGGCACAACCTGAGCATTCAAGCCACGGAAGAGTGTAAGTCCTCACCTGGGCACCGCAGATCAGTTCGCCATGATGCCCAGGCGTAGGGACAAAAGCTTGCTTACAATGTTGTTGGAGTTAGAGTTAAATGATATTTTATATGCCAATTCATACATGTGTGTTTATTTGATTATTTTAAATCAACAATGTCTGCTTATTGCTGTCATGCTTATAAATTGCTTCACCATTTACATGTCAGGAGTAGTAATAAACAAACTGCCTGAATTGTAGAAAACAGAGGATCACAAAAAAAGTGTCATAAAAAAAAAAACACCCGCTGCATGTGGTAACTACCTGGAAGCATGCGGCACAACAGTTATGTGGATTGTGGGAAAGAGATGCTGTCTTGACATTTGCCTTCTCTGCAAATGAAGTTCACTGTGCTTAGTCTCTTTCCTGGAAAACTTCCCAAATTAAGTGATAAGCTATTTATCAGCATGTCAGCTAAGTGAGTAAAACCACTCTCTTAAAATAAAGTTGTGAAGATATCAATATATGTATGTTTTAAATAGTCATGTCAAAAGTTTAATTTGAACAAAATTTTGAACAGAATTTTCAGAGAAAAAGAATAGAAACTTTAAATGAATTTCTTACTAATTTTTCTTCAATGTATTTGTACCTGGAATTCTTTTCCCAGTTTACTTATTTAAACAAAAAAAAAATTTCTATAGTGATATTTTATATGTTTAAACCATTCAAAGATGCATCTTAAATTTGGAATCATTCCATCTAGAAATCTCTAGGAACACTTTTTATATTTTAATGTTGTATTTATCTGTTTTCCTAAATATAACATGATAGAAAGAGCCTCAAAATAATTCTTAATGGCTTATGTATTTCTTAAAAGCCATGGATTTGTGGTATATATTAAACTTGCAATTATAATATTTAAGTAAATGAAAATTGCAATTTCTATCATAATTGTAACTGATTAATTGGGAAAGATAGTTACAAAGAAAATCTCATCCCAACCCAGAAGCCTTCTCTACAGCAATGGAAAAGAAACAGTTTTGTCATTGAAAAGCATTAAAACAGAACGCGATGTGCATTCAAGGGAATCTGCTAAGAGACTGCCAAGACAGAGAGAACTCTCTCCCTCTTACACACCCAGGCAGGCGAGGCCCATCACCAGCTGTTCTCCAGAGAAGCAATTACCAGCCTTCAAGTAGGAGGACTTCACACACTCGTCCCACAGGGGCCCCTTCTAAATTCACTAGGTAGTTGGATTGCCCACCTGAGTTTGCTAATTGACTTTCTCCAAATGAAAACTAAACTTTTTGTTCCTTTATGACAAGAGGTAATTTTTGCAGGTTGGGTCAAGGCCTTTGCTGATATTCAGCTCCTGGCCTCTCGCAGAAACTGGAAGGAAGGCTGCTCCCTGTTTGGTGACACATTTCGGAGGGTCAGCTCCCAGTACTTGAGAAAGACGGAGTGGGGTCGGAAAGTTGGCGAGAGGACTTCTAACTATTACAAGGCTTGCATACATATCTAATGTTCTAAGAGGAAGGAAAGACAATCTTTTCCCTTACTTTCAACAGAGAGAATTGTCTCTTTATTTTATTTTTAATGTTTTATTTTTATTTTTGTTTATTATTGTTCAAGTATCATTTTCTGCCTTCCCCCCCCACCACCCTAGCCCTCCCCGCCTCCCTCCGCCATTTCCACCCCCCTTGTTATTGTCCATGTGTCCTTTTTACTTGTTCCTATAAACCCTTTACCCATTTCCCCCATTATCTCCTCCCCTTTCCCCTCTGGTCACTGTCAGCCTGTTCTCAATTTCAATGTCTTTGGCTATACTATGCTTGCTTATTCATTTGGAGAATTGTCTCTTTAAAAAAGTCTTTACATTAAAAATTACAGTTGTCAATATAACACTTTTACAGGAGCAAAGCAGCCTATTGATTATAAATAAAAACATTAAGACAAATGAAGTAACCTCCCTCTTCCTACTCTTTCATTGTATGTACCTTTTCCATAGCATGTTTAAATGAAAGAGAAGTATTAAAAAATAATTATGCTAAGCGAAATAAGCCAGGAGGTGAAAGACAAATACCATATGATCTCACCTCTAACTGGAACCTAATCAAAAAAACAAACAAACAAGCATAATATAACCAAAGACACTGAAATTGAGAACAAGAGAGGAGAGGGATAGGAATATCCAGGGAAAAGGGGAAGGGATTAGAGCAACAAGTATGAAAGATACATGGACAAAAGTTAGGGGGGGTGGAAATGGGAGGGAGGGGGGAGGGTTGGGGTGGTGGGCTGAGATGGGAGTAGAAGACAGAAAACTGTATAAGAACAATTAAAATAAAATTAAAAATAAAAATAAAAAAGAAAAAAAGAAAAAATGTTATACATATATAGAATATATTATGCCACATCTTGCTTTGTATCATTTCACAAAATATGTACATTACTTCTACTTAGTAGATAAAATAATATTTGATACATATTGCTCCTTTGTATATTAAGAAATAGTCTAAATGCTTTATGTGTATTAATTTATTTAATCTTGATAACAGTTCTGGAAGTAGATACTAGTATCATTTCCATTTTGCAGAGAATCAACTGAAATAAACAGTAGCTAAGTAATTGTCTCAAAATGAGAACTAAGATTAAAATTCACTTTTAAAACTCATGATATTAATACATTTGTTACATTGACTCATTCATTTTTAATAAGTACACAGAATTTCACAGGATGGTCGTAATTTATTTTGCCAATTCCCTTTTGATGTACAGTTGGTTTATTTCCAGTTATTTGTGATGCAAACAATTCTGGAATAAATACATCAACTCTTATACTTTTATATAGTGGTGCTGAGGCAGGGTAGCAAGAAGCTAGGAACGTTCCTTGGCAAATGGGATGGGGAAATGGAGACAGGCAGTTAAATAGCCGGGCAATTTACAGCCAAATAATAAATCACATCTTATCTCCCCTAACCAAGGACATTTGGGAGCAAATGGTTTATACATTCTAGACAGTGCTGGAGCACACCTGCCTTGGTCCCAGTTCTTCTTCGGTGACATTCTTTGAAGGTGAAAGTGACCGGAGAATGACCCTGACCTCTCTGTCTCTCTGTATGCTCATTTTGATAAATCAGCATATTGAAGGACATACCTGGAAAGCTGATGAATATTCTGTTAAGATTCTTCCCTGAGACCCCCATAAAATTTCTGCCTTTAACAGATAAAAATTCTTAAACAAAGGACCCAGTGCATGCTCTCTCTTGCTCTTTTTCCGGCATGCCTGTGCCTGCCACTCCTTCTTTCCTCAGGGATGCACCTTTGCTTTCTTTCCCCTAAGCTCTAAAGGTTCCCAGGAGACTTGTAACCAGCGGAACAGTGGGCAGTAGCCGCTTATCCTGGCAAACCGAACCTGTCTCCAAGGGACCCCCTTCAGCCTCTGTAACTTGTTCTCTGAGCCCAGGCAAGCCAGCCAACTCATGTCTTCTGCCTCTGTGACTTTCTTTCTAAAGGGCCAACACAGCGGTACCTAGGTTTGACTCTTCCTCATGTTTCCGAAAGGCCCTGGCTCCTTCATGTTGCCATGGTCTTGCCTCTTCTATCTTATGCCCTGCCTTTGTTTCATTGTCCCCAGCTTTAATAAAGATAGTCTCAAAATTGCCTGGACTGGTACTATAAAATCTTTCCTGCATGAAGTCAAGAACTGACAATTTCAGACCTGGCAGGCGCAGACCCCAGGTTTCCCATGCAAACTACTGCGTCAAAGACATGTAATTTAGCTTTCACTGTGTATTGCCAGATAAGGTTCTAGAATAGGTTTTCTTCACCATTATTTCTCAGCATTCCACCATCCTTGTTTTTTTTTTTTTTTTTTTTTTTTTTCATATTTAACACCAATTCCTTGGACCAAATCATCATTCTCCAAACTTCCGGTGAGGAAGAGCCTTTGCGAATGTTACAATAGAGCAGCATGTCTCAGCTGTCAGCTATTTTGCCCCCTGGGACATCTGACCAGGTCCGAGGACAATTTTGTATGTCACAACCAGTGTGGGGATTGCTACCGGCACTGGGTTACTACGGAGACCAAGACATGCTGCCACGCATCCTGCCATGCACAGATAACCCCTCAAAACAGAGACTCATCCAGTCTAAAGTATCAATAGTGACAAAGTCAAGAAAGCCTGGTTTCAAATCACTTGAATTTTTCTCATCCGGGAATTTGTGGTTTGTGAATATTTCCACTGATTTGTCTTTTTCATATCATTTGTCAGGATTTGATAATGAGAGCTATTAATATTTCATCTTGGGATGCAAACACTTATCCAGACCACTGTTACTTGGTTTTGATTTGTCTTTTTTACATTGCTTTTCACCATTTGAAAAATGTATTTACCTGAATCTTCCCATTCTTTTATAGTTCCTGTATTTCTGTTTCCTGACTCTTTAAGAACACCCTCCCGACTCAACGTATATATAAAACTTTACTCAGATATTACTTCAATTATCTCATTTTACCGTGTATTTAGATAATTATTTCATGCCCTGTTTTGTTTTTAAAAACTACACTGGATGATATCATCAGTAAGACTACTCACTGGTGGCTTCTTAACTGCCTTTGACACTTCAGCTATGACCTTAGGCAAGTCATTTAACCGCAATTTATGAAACTAAATGGTTTCTCAATGCTCTTAACAGTCAAGCTGGGGAGGATAATAACACACATATTCATCAGCATTAGATTAATGAACACAACTGTTAAAAATTTCCTGGATTTTAGGAAGATGTTCACATAACTATCTTCTTTACTATAGTTTCTCATCAGCTCCTATGTGTATGGCAGGTACAAGGCACTTCGTAAAAATTGGTTGAGTTGAATGTGTTAAGAACACTCTTTTTCTGGCCTGTATTGTTGATGAATATATGAATTATCTAGAGAGGCTGTCCTGAGATAGCTTTTATTTAATGGAATTATACCACATAACCTCTAACATGCTTTTTATAAATTTTCCCCCAATGAAAGAATTAACATTATTTATTTTTATTCTGTTTATTGCAGACAATGTTGACCAGATTTCTTCCATCCCTGTGTATGTGCAAGTTCTTAACATTAATGATAATGCCCCTGAGTTCTCTGACAACTATAAGACTTTCGTTTGTGAAAATGCAGGCCCGGGTCAGGTAAGACTCCAATCCATTCCTGACATATCAATCACGTGCTTTCATGCTCTGGGTTCTGTATAAGTTAAGTTTCTTTTGAAAAACAGTAACATGTCACACTTTGACAGTGTTTCTATTCAATGTTTTTTATATAATCGTTATTATATTTTTCCACTACCATTCATTCCCCTTATACCTCCCTAGCCCCCTGCAAATGCCGTAGCTGTTGTCCATGTCCATGAGTTTTTTTCCCATTTGCTCAGTCCCTCCACCCCCAACCATCCCCCAATGACCTTCCCTTGCCCCCCTAACAATTGCCACACTGTTAGTAGGCACAGACATCTTACAGCTCATTCTGAATCTCTTAAGAAGGGACAGAGGCCCACATTAAGAGCTTGTAATGTATGACACTACTTTTAACTATTACTGTTAATATTAGCAAAATTACTTTTAACAAAGGCCAGTTCTGCCTATTTATTTAATTAATAGAGTTTTATATTTACTAATTCCTTATAAGATAGGAATTGTAGACTAAACATTGAATCATTCTTTTCAAATACTTGTAGAAAAAAAAAGAGATGAAATTAAACACTTTCATACAGGCATAAACTCAAACTCAAACACATTATTAAACATAGGCTGTCAATATCATATGTAATTAAAAGCAATTTCTGAAAGTATTAAAAAGGTAATAACTCAAAAACAATATGTTTAGGAGTATAAACATGCTATTAACTTGTATATTCAACTTAAATTAATTTCCAGAATTAATCACAATCTCACTACATGATCTTAATAGCATCTCTCTTTCTTTTTGACAGTAATGAAAAACTTGACTGACACATTCATGTCTTGAAAGAAAATAATTAATTGAGAACTGATTTGTTCATAGCTCATCACCACTATTTTATGATCTAAGATACAGGCGATTGTTTGATGTAGAGCACATTTATTATATTCTTTATGGGTCAAAGGAAATCATGTACATTGCTCCTTTGCTTTAATGCACTATTTTCTTAAATCAATTTTAAAATCTCATTACTTTGGCAAATACTTTAGTAAGACAATAACTTCATCACAGTTATGTGCTCAATATAAGCAGGGACTATACATTTTCAGCATATCGTAATGGCTGGCATTCAGATAGGGAAGGAAGAAGGAGAGAAGGGATGCGCCCTTCCTTCCTGGGAGGGGAAGGAGTCTTTGAGAATGTCTAACAAACTTAGCTCGTGGAAGCCATATGGCTATAATAAAAATGTATTTGTTATATAATATCAAAACACTCTTCTGAACAGGGCAAGTAAAGATATTTTTAACCTGAGAAAATATGTTACTATCTCTATCAATTTGATAATTATCCTCTGTGATGTCCATAAATTTTTATAAAGCAATTAAAAAAAACTAATAACAACAGTAACAATGATCTTTTTTCCTGAATAAAAAAAACACCTTTTTCTATTTTTATCTAGATAATTCAGACCATCAGTGCGGTGGACAGAGATAAATCCATAGAAGACCACTATTTTTCCTTTAATTTGTCTGTGGAGGACACACAGAACTCTAGTTTTACACTCATCGATAACCAAGGTAATTCCACTCACTCACGGTGGCTTTTGATCCACTCTCCTAGCACCGTGGTTGGTTTTACGTGAACTTACAGCATTGCTTTTCATACCGTTACTGCAACATGATGATGTTGAGATGTAGAGCAAGAAGCAGAAAAGAAAATGGGAAACAAAGCCTAAAGTGAACTTCTGAAAAATGCTAACCCCATTTTCTGCTGGATTTCTTGAAATTGGAAACAATTTTTTCAGATCATCCATGGCTATAAGTCCTTGTAAAGTCTGAATGACTCTGTAATATAGTTGCAGTTCTGACGCAATGGTTCCTTTTACGTCATCACAAAAGCCAAACTTCAATAGATGCCTGGGTGAGAAAGTGATGCATCCTTAACTTGTAGTCATGTTAGTTTGATTAATTCAAAGATAATCGGTGTCAATAATTATGTCTGTAACTCTATGAAGTTGGTTAACTATTATTCTTTTTCCTTCAAAATGAGATGATCGCATCACTCTAAGGACAAAATGTTCTAAAAATTTCATATGGAGACACAGCATTTCTTTTCCTTCCACAGAAGTGATGAACTTCAGAGAGAGCCACACTGTTCTTTAGTTAATTCAGTAAAATATTTTTATCATCATATGGATTTCTGTGCTAATTATGCTTTATATCCCAAAATATGAATCACCATTGGTTTTATTACTCAAGCATCTGTTACCAAATACCTTCACCTGTCCTTCTGGACAACAGAGTTTCATCTTCAATGTGGGGGGCATCTTTTGCTGGGAGAATAAATACTGACACGCTATCTCCCTTTTTTCCTTGTCATCTTCCCCAATGAAAGGACCTCAAATAGACCTAGGGTAAAAACCTCGAATATCAACAGAAGAAATAAGATGCAGCTTAGATTTGTTGGTATTAATACAAAATAAAGTCCTAAGGCAAAATAAAGATATTGAAACAAAGAAAATAATGGATTGTGTTTAATGTTTGTAGTTACAAGTAACCTATATATCAGGAAAATATAAATTCTCTCCCTTTTTATATCTGTCTTGTAACTAGAATCAAAAGCATTCTATAGACTCAAGAGCAAGATGGAAAATTGGTTTTAAAAAGTTGATGTGAGAAAAGCTATAATTAGGCATACATTTCAAAACACTTTCATTTGTTTGCATTTCATGGTTTGCCTTGTACAGTTAGTCTGTTTGCTACAGAAAATATTTGGGGGGTTGGAGATACCAAAAACAAGAACAAAAGAGGAAAACAATACTGAGGCATATGAAATTAAACTAAAAAATATCATTTAGGTTATCATGGTACTATTGCCTCTACTACATATGCCTGGTATGAATTTCTCATATGTTGTTGAAAAATTATGCACATGAATTTTTGTTTTAGATAACACAGCTGTAATTTTGACTAATAGAACTGGTTTTAGCCTCCAAGAAGAGCCTGTCTTCTACATATCCATCTTAATCGCCGACAATGGACTCCCGTCACTTACAAGTACTAACACCCTTACCATCCATGTCTGTGACTGCGGTGACGATGGCAGTGCACAGACCTGCAGTGACAAAGACTTCACATTCTCCATGAGGTTCAGGACGGAGATTGCTATTGTAGTTGCTATTCTGATATGCGTTGTGACAATATTTGGTAAGTAGTGTTGAACTGAACGTGCCTCCTTTTACTGGAAGTAGTGTGATAATTATGGGAAATAGATGATTTCATTATAGCAGTATAGTGTGGGTGTGTGTGGGTGTGTATGTGTGTATTTAAGTCCTCTTCTGAATGTACAACATTATAACTCTTAGGTGGAGTAAATTTAACAAATAGTGACTATGCAAGCTGCATAGTGACTATGCATAGTGACTATGTTGATTTTCAAGCTGAAAATCAACAATAACAAATCAATGAATAGTTTTAAAGCTTTTAGAAAAAAATGCCTGTTGCCTATTTTGTAGTCAGTAAATATTAACTGGGAATATAATTCTGCTACAGAATTCCCCTCACTGGGGACTACTGAACTGTTCCATTATTTTAACCTGTATCTTTGATTCTAACTGGGCAAGTGCATGTGTATTGAAAAATGTTCCCATCTTCTGCTTTGTATATTTCCAAAATATAAGAAAAAATAAATTTTAGGTTTTAAATTGATCATCATCAAAAACATCTGATTGTAATTTTATGATAGTTTTTATTCTAAATCACCAACTAGAAAATTTGTTGTATTTCCTGTGTCATTCCGCAAGCCCCTTTTGTAAGCTTTCAACAGCAAATATATTTTAGTCTTAAAATCATCAGATCTAAGCTTATGTCTTGAGCTCATAGCAACAGCAAATATTGTAAAGTTTATCATAAATAATATGTCATATCATATCATATTTATTATATTAATATTTTGGCATACTTTCTTTGCCAGGGCTTATTCTTTTGACTCTCAGTCTAAAACAACGAAGAAAACGGACTCTATTTCCTGAGAAAGGTGAAGATTTCAGAGAGAATATCTTCACATATGATGACGAAGGGGGAGGAGAAGACGATACAGAGGCCTTTGACATTGGAGAGCTGAAGAGCGGTGCAGTCCTGAGGGAACATAAGACGCGGAGGACCCCCGCCAGGGAGCTCAGTGGTCTGTACAGGCAGTCTCTGCAGGTTGGCCCCGATAACGCCATCATTAGGGAATTCATTCTGGAAAAGCTCCGAGAAGCTAACACTGACCCCTGCGCCCCTCCTTTTGACTCCCTCCAGACCTACGCTTTTGAGGGGACAGGGTCATTAGCCGAATCCCTGAGCTCTTTAGGATCAGCAGCCTCCGAGCAGGATGACAATTACGATTACCTTCATGAACTGGGACCTCGCTTTAAAAGATTAGCCTGCATGTTTGGTTCTACTATGCAGTCACATAATTAGGGCCTGGGAGGGGGTGTTGGAAGACTGGGTGGAAACGGTGAGGGGATTAGGCAGAAAAAGGAATCGGACACAGACAGCACTATGGTGATTGCCAAAGGAAAGGGGGGATGTGGAAGGAGGAGGAAGAGGAGGAAGTGGGGATAAATAGTGACAGGAAGAGACTGACTGGGTGGTGAGCACACAATGCAGTGTGCAGATGATATATTATAGAGTTGTGCACTTGAAACCTGTATAGTTTTATTAATCAATGTCACCCCAATGAATTCAGTTAAAATAAAAACGTTAAAAATGCTGATATGTTTTTGGGCAAACTGGTAATCTCCTGGTAAAGAGTTGTATGCTCCAGTTCTTTGGGGGGAAACCTGATTTGTACTGTTTTCTGATTTCCCTAGAGTAAATACCCATAGTTATTTCAATTCAGCAATGTGCTCCCGGGGCACCTCCAGCCCTCACTGGCTTACTCTCCGACCATGGTTTTCAGTACCACCCGATACACGTTCTCAACACTTTTGAATGTTTAAGGTGGGAAAAGCACTGAACCTAGAGTATTTTAATAGTATTTAATTTATGCATTTGTTAAATCTTACCAAATAAGAGTAAAGTGTATAGGTGTGTTAAATTCCTGATACTATACAGAGATAAAAAAAACTCCTAGGGGAGCCTGGATAATCACATAAAACTTGGGAAAAAAAACTACTTTGTTTACATAAATAACAAGTTACTACTATGATTTTATGATTTATTCTAATTTTATATTTTTAAATCTTTGTCAGGACCACATTTTAGACTGCTAATCAATATATGTGAATTAGACAAATATATAGTATAAATTTGTATTATTTTTTATATTATAGCTTTGTATAAAAAGGGGGGTACATATGTTTAGGAGTTTTTCATAAATTGTGTTCATGTGTAACCGATGCCTCTTTATCATGTCATAATACAATGACAAAATATTTACTCATCACTACATTTAAATGCTATGAAAAGGGTGGGAAATGTGAAAAACGTGAAGTGAAATTTATCTACTAGAATGCTAGAGGGAAAGGAAGGAGAAATGTACTCAAACTTGGATTTACATTCATTCTAAGTATTATGATCAACTGCCCCTGAAGCCTACCACACACAGGGAAAAAACATGATAAAATTCTCAGCTTTTCCTTTTTTCTTTTTTTGACTATTTTTTAAAATTTATTTTAATTGTTGTTCTTGTACAGTTTTCTGTCTTCTACCCCCATCCCAGCCCACTGCCCCAGCCCTTCCCACCCCCCTCCCATTTCCACCCCCGCTAGTTTTTGTCCATGTGACCTTAGTTTTTTTCCATGTGACCTTTATACTTGTTGCTACAAACCCTTCCCCTTTCCCCCTGAAATTCCCTCCCCTCTCCCCTCTGGTGACTATCAGCCGCTTCTCAATTTCAGTGTCTTTCCTTTTTTCTTAAGAGCTTAAACTATAACTTATTCGACACTGTCTTTTTTATTATGGAATAATGAATTAGGTGCAGCAGTAACTTTTATTGTAACACAGTGAAGGATGAATGCTAAACTGCTGGACATAAAGCTTTGTGGTAATATTAGGTAATAAGATAAAACACTTTAATTTTAATCAACTTTTTAAGAATGGTCCTTATTAGTCTATTCAAATCCAGGTGGAATTTAAAACTCATAGTTTTATACAGAAAGAAAGTAGTGAGTATAATTGTTAGGTAGCAGCTAGGAAAGAGCGGCCGGAGGGCAAATAAAGTAGGGCCCCTGCCCCGTGCAGCCCAATGAAGAGCTTACCACAGGAGGCTGGGAACAGAAGGGAGACAGTCTCACCTGCTGACGCAGGGGTCCTGAGCTCAGCTAAATAAGACTGCCAGGATTCCGAGCACTCAGCAGGGGGCGCGCCCTTGACCTTCTGTGCACATCGATGGTCTCCACCAGCTGGGAAAGAAAGCCTTTGAGGCTGTGTGTTCATCCCAAGATCTGGAGGAGGGAGGAGGAAGGGGAACCTAGAAACTGACTAAGGTATACAAGCCCCGAACCCCAACAGCCGGGCTCAAGTGTATAGAACAAACTTACTAACGACTTTATTGCTGTATACATGGGGCATTCAGGATAACTGGGTGCCGGCCGATGGCTTCATGCTCAAGTATATATTATAAATAAACCCGTTAACTCATTTCCACTATGCGAGCTGTCTCTCACCTGAATTCTCTTGTGAGCAAGGCAAGACACAAGGAGGGGAAGCCCCCTGACTCCACCCTCACAGGCAACACAGGGACCTAAAAACTGATTTGTATGTTCATTTTATATGAATAGTATATGAAACTGGAGCTGCCCCAAGTTGGGCATATATGTTTAAATCAAATATTTTTAATAAGTTTGAGCTAAAGATACAGTAATTAAATGGCTACAATATTTTTTCCCTGTACTTTGAAATGTCGACATCCACACCATGTAATAAAAATTTTTTTCATCAATATCAATCAAGTACCGTTATGTTGGGAACACAGATATCACTTTGCAAAAGCCTGAGAAAATTAGACTTGAGATACAACAATTTAGGCTGACGTTAAAAGTGGATGAAAGTAAGTAGATATCATCATGTACTTAGGGAAGATTAAGAATATTTAAAACAATTTTAAAAGAGTGAAAACTTGCAAATAAAAGAAATTTTTGCATTTGGATGACATTTATATTTCTACTATATTCACATAAACATTGAAAAAAGTATAGTTAGGAAAATGTTTATAAATTAGTTCTGGAGGGATTTTCCCCTGTATTTAAAAACTAATGCAATATGATTGTGATGGAAAAACTGGAAATTATGATAAACAACAGGTGAAGCAATCTGTGGACAAGTAGATTAGAGAAGAAGAAAGTTCTGGGGATGCAGAGGTTCTGCCATAGATGAAAGCCTTGTAAACCACTTTCAATGTGGATGAACACCTTCTAAAGAGGCGCACTGATCCAATGTGTGTATCGGCTGGGCTTTATGTTTGTGTCCATCGGCCTGAAGTAGATGTGCTAAATTCTGGTTTAGTTAATGATCAGGTTGTCCGTCATAGGATACATAGAGGAGCACACCTGGTTGCATCACTATTTTCTAGTCTAAAAAGAGTTTTTTTGAGTTGCATCAAAAATGCTATCTGATTCTATTAAAGAAGATGTAATATCCTATAAATTATACTTAGCGGTATTTGAATACCTATTTTAATTTTTTCCTAGTCATGGATTTTGCCAGAAGACAGTTAGCTGTATCCTAAGCTAAAGACATAACATTACTGCTGTGGCTGGTGTGGCTCAGTGGATTGAGTGGCAGCCTGCAAACCAAAGGGTTGCAGGTTTGATTCCCAGTCAGGACACATGCCTGTGGGCCAGGTCCCCAGTAGGGGGCACACAAGAGGCAACTACTCATTGATGTTTCTCTCCATCCCTTTCTCCTTCCCTTCCCCTTTCCCTAAACATAAAAATAAATTAAAATATTTTTTTTAAAGACATGGCATTAGGATTTCATTCTTTTCCATTTTAATAGAGGCTCCATCAGTGCAGATATTTATGAAAATAGCACAGTTTCAAATTAATGCCCCAAGGGCATCAATACTTCCCTTCAGTAGCTCACAGCATTATACATGCTGCAAAATCTTAAATTACTAACCATTGAAATGGGAAAATATTCAGTCCTTTATAAGAATCAAAAAGTTCGCAATAATAGATGTTCACTCAGTGTACAAGCTTGAGCCTCACAGAGTGAGTTTGACTTAGTTCACTTTTACCTGGACAACTGGACACACTTTGTGAAACTGCCAAACCTTTCTGGATCGGACTCTGTCGTCTGTGAAATGAGGGCCAGTTTCCCCCTGTCACGTGAGTGTTGTGAAGAGTCGGTGAAAGAGCCCGCGGGCACCCCGCGGCAAACGTGCGGGCTCCCTGCACACCAGATTCCCACCGCGCTGAAGTTGTTTCGTCTGAGCGCGCGCCTCCCTTCTCCCTTCCCACTCTCTGATCCCAGTGGGTTCACAGCACCGGTAAAATACAGATCAGTGTCCTGACCCGACACGGACGGCCGTGCATCATCCTGTCTCCGCTTGTGTCCGCAGTCTCTTAACTCTTCCACGCTGTCTTTGAGGCCCGGGACACCCTCCTGCAGACACTCCTCGTCTTCCATCCCTCACCTCACCCAGGTGGGTGATCGCTGTCCCCTGGCGGCTCTTGCTGGGCTTTCCATCCCAACCCTTAGCCACCTGGTATTATTACACTATAAATAGTCCACGTTTTAGTGTCTTTATCCATTATTACAACGTAAACCTTAAGTGAGCAAGGGATTGTCTGACTTGTTTATTTGTTTTTGTCTTAAATTGTTTCTAGCACATAAATAAATGCACTAATGAACCCCAAGTGACAGTTACATACTGAGTTCTGTTGAATATTGATATGAAATTAATGTATTTTAAAAATGTGTTAGCTTTGGCTAGTGCTTGGGTAAAGATTTTTTTTTAAATCTTTCTGGAAATTATATGGGTTTGGCATTTTAACTTGTTTGGAGTTATTTACAATCTACTTGGAATTTTGAAAGGTGACCATGTTACACTGTTCAGACCGACAGATTCTTTGATGACCTCACAGGAGCGAGTCCCCAGGCAGAGTGACGCGCAGGCAAATGAGCACGACAGTCCGCTTCTCATTTCAGAGTGCGACTCAGTGACAAACGCACTGGTTAGCTAACAGGGTCGCACCGAACCAACCGGGTAAGTTTCATGTTCTTCTATGTGACATAAAAAGGGCATTAAATATCAATATACTGAAGGCTGGGCGAGGAATTCGAGAGAGAAATGGAGGAAAGGAATATGTGACATTTTACTTTTCCATTTAAGTTTGTCTACCTCTCATCCCATATCCATCCATCCATCTATCCATTTATCGTTTATCTATTGTGAGAAGTTGTGAGTAATTTTCTGGATGAGGGAAGACTAGCATCTCAACCACAAAGCAGGTTTGGGAACCTGTTAGGATTTGTTGCTTCCTTCTGTTCTTAGATCTCTGAGGATGGCAGGTGGACTGATTGGTCGGAGCTGCCGGGAGAGAGAAAGGGCTGCAGATGGGCAGTGTGTGATTCCTTAGCCTCTGACAGGCAAAGCTGCTTGAGTTTCCCATAGGTTAAGTGATGGCCGCTGTAGAAATTTTGCACAGAAGATAGGAGCTGAGAGGGAGCTTAAATCAATCATCTAAAGAAGCTGTCACACAGGCTGAGAGACAATAGGGACCTCAAAGGCTTGAACTGTCTCCCAGTACCACATGCGAGTGGACCGGGATACCGTGCCCGTGGCTGGATACTGGGCTGCTCATCCTCACACAGGACTCGGGCTGCAGAATGAGGATAGCACCAGCCAGGTGTAGCAGCCCCTTACCTCTCTTTCCATCCCTACCCAGCAGCAGAGGTCCCAAAGCAGCCAAGAAATCGAGAGTGGGTGAGAGATGGCACTTTGTATTGGAAGTGAGTTTAAAGGCTTCTGGTGGTGAGGGGGGTATAAGGGGACTAAATGGCAGTGGGAAAAAATACAATAAAAAAGTTTAAAAAAAAGGCTTCTGGTATTTGGAGAAGGGAATTAAAAAAAAAAAAACAAAACATTTTGTGATGACCAAAAGCTGGGCGAACTGTCTGAAATTTGGCCATTGTGGGCATCAGAAAAATCAATGCAAATGTGTGTAAAAACTGAATCAAATAAAACATTTTCATGATGTTTCCTTCAAGTTACAAACTAATCAATAAACTGAATATATTAGCATATTGAATCAATTTGGCATTTCTCATAGTTCAAATATATAATTTAAAATTCTATTTTCTAATATACACTATGAGCAAAATACAAAAGAAGTACATATAATTTATGGTGTTCTTAAAACTTTTGAGAGCCCATAAATAGTCTATACAGCTTTATTTCATGCCATCCTTTGTGCTTACTCATTTTCGTGTATAAAATGTGGTATGTTCTATTGAGTTCTGCAGGGCTCAGGGATTTGTCTCAGCTGTGAAGAAGGCTGGGCAAGGAAACTACCATATATTCACAACCACGTTCAGGTAAAAATCTACTCACCATTTTGTCTCAAAAAGGGAGTGTGCTGATGTATGGGGTTCACATGTTCTCATACATGACCTCCCAGGCATGCTAGTGAGGGTAAGCGGTCTATGAAGGACATTGCAAATTATTCCCTGGGCATTAACAAGTCTTTGTTAGATCCACTTTAGTGCACTGTGTAAAATTTTCTTTCTTGGTGGCTTCATCTACTTAATGGGAATATCAAGAATATGTAAGTCATCGCACTATTGTAGGAATTAACCGTAATAACACATAAAAAGAGTGAACTCTGTCTAGTGTATGGCAAACAATAATTTTACCTTTTATTATTGTTAACAGAGTAATTGTTGTTATATTATTAAGTTTATCTTTAGGAGTGTTCCTAGATGGACCTTCTTACTCTAGAATTCATGTAGATAATGAGTAAAAATATTAACTCAGGCCATTAGTTGGCCTGCTGTTACTTACTGCCTCCCCCTCCGATTCTTCCAGTGTAACGTCACATTATTACCAAAGGAAAAAATTAATCTCTCATGTTATACGTTATGTATGAGACGTTCTGAGTGAAAGTCACTCCTCTATGATACTTATTTTGGGAAAACACTGCTAAGATAAGTAGTAACTAAATTTTGTGGCAACATTTTTTTAGCTATTTTTTAGAAAAGGAAATAAAAAAGAAAGGATTGGTTCTGCTCACTTTGTAATGAATGATGAAATGGAATTATTTCTATGTTCTATTAGAACCACGTGGAAGAAATAAAACATGCTACTATCTCCAAGAGAAAACTTTCAAATCTATTCTTAATAGCTAACATCTGATACTCACGGTTCTAATTTTATATAAAGAATTTAACATCAAATTACAAGTCAGAGTGTTCTCTTCACTTCTGACAATCCAGAATGAAAGCTGCACCCTGGGCTTCTATCTGCGCTCCCCATCTTCTCTGTTTTGAAAAACAAAAGTTAGGGACACATCGCCATATGTTCTGTGATGAACAGTTTTTCATCATGACTCCTTCTTTTTTCAACTTAGAGCTCAGGCAAGTT
Source organism: Anoura caudifer (assembly GCA_004027475.1). Lineage (NCBI taxonomy): Eukaryota > Metazoa > Chordata > Mammalia > Chiroptera > Phyllostomidae > Anoura > Anoura caudifer. Next base: position 153,439 of record PVKU01000188.1, read on the forward strand.
CTAGGCAATTGTCCAGCTCACACGGACACCTCAGTTCTCAGGCACTTCTTGCTGATCCAGATGACCTCGCCTTAATGCTGGAAGCCTCTCTGCAAAGCTAATTACTTAATTTTATCTCTCTTTAAAACTTAACACATACCTGCACGTGACATAGTCGATTTTCAAGGAGATCATTTCGCCCAATTACTTGAAAATGGTTTTAGTTTTATTAATTTCATAATTAAAATTAAAATTTGATAAATCACACAGTGGTTGGCAAAATGAAGTTTACAGTTGTTTGTATGGAAAATAATTCGATAATAAATACAGGGCCCAGCACAAATAACCCCCCCTTTTTATAACTAAATCTCTTATTACAAAATTATAAGCATATAGTTCTGTAACATAACTATCACCTCAAGCACACCATATGTCATTTTAGGTAAAATGTTCGAATTAAAACTATAAATTATTACACCAATATTATTACCATACCAGCCATACTCAAGCAGGCATTACTTGTGTTGGACCCTGTATTAATATAAGAATAAACTCTGTGTTTTATGTACTCACAACTACAAATTTGCTTTTGCCCTGCCCTGCATTGCACATTTATTCATAGTAATTTCTTACCATTATCAGACATTGTTAAAATAATTTGTCCCAATAACAGTTTTAAGTGCAGAAATTTCTCTCTTTATAAAACGTTATCTACAGCCATGCTACTTTATTTTTTTTCATGTAAATACATGAAAAGGAAATCCTTGCCAAAGAGCTAGGGAAAATTCTGAACTCTGAAAATTCTATTTCTTACACTTATGTTTACCTGTCCTCAATAAGTAAATAACGAACTTTGACCAGTAGCATCTTCTGAGAGCGTCTCCAGTTTGAGTGCTGTGTGACAAAGCCCGAATAGAATGTGAACAAATAAAGTATCTGCGCCCTAGCCTGAAAAACATGGTGGAGGAACCCTTGGCGGTGAAGCAAGAGACAGTGACCAGGGGGACAGACTAGTACTGTGGGGAGACCAGGGCCCAGCATCCTTCCAGAGGAACCCCTGCGTCCAAATGGGCTTCACTGAGTTATGCTATTGG